>JAZBGZ010001563.1:0-15387 GCA_037414795.1 Stenodera caucasica
ACAACAACAACAACATTGAAAAAAAATAATCGTGTAGTTTGCGTTGTTTTCCTGCAATCAACTATCATATATATATTAGTGTTTCCCTCAACTCTATATTCATTTTAATGCATATGAGCTTCGAACAGTTGAGTTTTATGCGACTGGTCATTGAGGTATACGTCCCCCCATTGGCCTGGAGGACGAGTTATGATGAGGTGAGATTGGTTATACCTGGGCCCAAGCACCGCCTCCACGCCCAACCTTCGCTTGTCTTGTTCATAAGTTGCTTTATTGCTAGACAGTTGTCCGTATATAACAACAACAAACAACAAACAACAACGAAGCGTATATAGAGAAAAGACGATATTCTGCAGTCGAAACACCTCAATAAATAGACTCGGTTCGGTCGTCTAATGAAGTTACTCTTCTTCGCTTTGATGACGATGGGCGCTAGTGGAACCAGTTTTGGTGATGTTGTTGTTGTTGTTGTTGGTTAACATGGCCGATTGTTGATGGGAGACCGGTTGTTGTTTCTTCCCCAAATCGATTCGTAATAGCTCCAAAAAATAGCAACAAGGGCATTATAATCATCGAGGGTGGACGACTATTTCGATTGTAATTAACTAGAAATGGTCATTAAGTGGGTATTGATCGGGTAATGAGATTGCCTTGAGAGCGAGCAATGCCACCGAACTATAACAGGCTGTCAAATGTAGAAAAATTGATAAATTTTGGAATTGCGTGGGAGAATTTCTGGACTACCGACATAAATAAGGCGCTTAATTCGTTTATTTAATGCAAAAGTCTCGCCGAATGATCGACAGATTTAGGTATTGTCGATTTCCAGCAATCTTCGACGTTTCGATTGGATTGAGTTCTGTTGTAGTTGGTGGTTAGGTAGTTAAATATCTAGAAGTTATAAACACACATACATTGAGTACAAATAGGCGATGCTCAATGTTATCTTGGGTCGTCCAAGCAATAAGGATTTATTTATCAGGGACTATACTGTATGGCATGCTATCGGGACTTGTTAAATGCGGACATTACAATGCAAAGGATCGTTATCCATACGCTGTTCTATCGATACGAAACGATTCTACATCAACATTATTGCTGAATCGTGAATAGTCGCGGTGTTGCTTGCCCACGCATACAGGGTTGTAATAATATAAGCAAGTTGGCGAACCGCTAAACACCCCGTAATTCAACAACAAGAAAAAAAACACCAATTCAGGTGGCTTTGGCTCGATTTAATTACAACGATCGATGATTGGTACGTTGTGGAAATACAAGGAGCTATGCGATTATTATTAAGATAGGGCGACTTGAGGTCCAGCTGTATATCGGCAGTTAGTTGATTGGATAAAAAATACGAATTAGCACAGTTTACATGTTGGCAATTGAATCGTAAACTACATTTCGAGATAATCAAAACATTTTCGATGATTAAAAGAATTGAATTTTTTTTATTTTATCCACTATTATACTGTGATGGAGTTTTATTAAAATTTATCTTATTATTTCGAGACAACAATCTGGCTAGGAAGGGATGCATAAGTAATGCAGCTTTATATAAATGGAATATTCATGATTTTTGATATACAAGCGCCGTAAATTATGGCCGTCAGCCGGGCCCAAATACGCCCGCTTTGCATATATAAAACGATTTCTCACGATTCGCTTGTATTTTGAGACGATTAATTCGAAAAATCGCGTGTCCGATTTTACGACAATTTAACAGCTTATTTTGCAACATTCACGAATATCGCTAATTAGTCGCGAATAATGGAACGTAAACAATTCGTTGTCGTTAAAATATTAACACTCACACACACATACACATGAGTGTATAACCAGATGTGTGAAATATGTCCCAATGTTCGTTCGAGTGGAAAACGAAGCCGACCTATGGTCGATTTATGATTAAATATTGGTGAAATTTTCTGTAAAGAGTGAAACAAGCGTGGGTGACAAAAGGCATATTGTGGCAGCTGTTCCGGAGGACATGTGGATGGACAGCGGTCGGCGACGCACGTGCCCTTCAACACCCCCGCACTAATATCACAAAAGATCCCACATTTTAGTTCCGGATAATAATTGCGACCTATATAAATCTTCGAATTTTGAATAGATCCGATCGAAATTCGACCGTTCTCTATACACAACAATCAGAAATTTCGATGATCATCATATAATAATAATAATTTCGAATTGATGAACAGCTGGTTGAGTTAGTATCGATTATTGATAGTTTAATGGTGGATTTGGTGTTATCGCTGGTTAATAGAAAGAATTTAAATGGTTAGCTACGGTTTAATTAACCGCCGTGTATGTTGTAAAATCTCGCTAGGAAAAAGTCGCCGTACAAATAGTGTTGTATGGCCGATTCGATACAGACGAAGGGCGCAATCTATATGCTAATTTGGCGGTGTCGTTGACTGGAATGATGGTTAAGAGAGAGGTTAACCAGGCGATTCTAATCGGCGAAACTGCGGCCCGAAGTAACCCATCCAATAAATACAGGAACGATTGAAGAAAACCCATGAATAACATTAGCTAGTTTAATTGTATAATTTTAAATACGTTCATTTTTATTGTGGTTGGATGACGGTCAAGGTCAATAGACGCCGCCACCTTGACAACAACAACACCCACATTGGACTAGTTTCGAAAATAGCAATAGTTGTCCGAAAATTTTGAGACAGGTCAGTATTTAGATTATTATAGAAAACAATAATTCCCGATTTAGTTTTTCCATTATTCGAAAGGGATGTGGGGATGTGTCAAATAACATTAACGAACCGCCACAAATGCGGAACACGTGTGGAAATTGCCCTGATACGACTAAAATTAGCTGAAGAATGCCGTGTTTACCGTTTCGGGATCATTCAAGAAAGTCACAACAATTATTACGAAGACGTTGGATTTTCGGGTTAAAAATCCAAATTCAATATCACCAACTACATGAACATATAGATATATCGTGTTGGATAGATTAATGTTACAGTTAGTGAGTTATTTTGTTGTTGGATTCTCTTAGTTGGTGGATTTATTTAATGTTGAGATAATGCATACAGTTTGTTAGCATTGAGGTTTATTAATATTTATTGCGTTTGGAGGGATCAAAGCGATGGTAAATCGCTTTATGGGACCATCTTGGCAATATAATATGGGAGGAATGGGCGGCTCTCGTCGGTGTTGTAAATGTATAGCCCATCAACACTTGGCCAGGACGGAGAGAACCGGCTCGCCAGATATTCGAGAAATTATTAAACAATACCATCATCACCATAAAAATTCCGGACGAAACGACGCATAAACGAAATCTCCACGATCAAACGATAAGGGCGATCAAAACGTAATAATAATTTTTTCCAACTATCAATACTAGAAATATAATTTACGATCGTCTTCCTTAACCTTTACTACCGATTTTATGGCAGCTACTGCTAGTAAAAATTTTTTAATTTTCGTGATTGGAATCGGCGAAATTGAGGTGTTTCGATTGAAATCGATAAATTCGAGAGACGATAGCGATAAATTTATGAAATAGATCTAGCCGACTTGATATATGTTTTAATTAATGTTGAAATCTTCAGGGCATGGCCGGCTGCTACGTTATGATATCGCCCAAGTTATGGCCTTATTAGTGATTGGTGGAGAATATTGTGTACGGGCCATAAAACCGCACCCAAATCGCCGGATATTTGTCCACATTTGACGGATCGAACCCGAAAAACATCTAAATATCCGTCGAAAAATTCGAGACTTAAATTGGACGAACAAGCGAAATTCCTGCTGGTTTATTGCCAAGGGTGCGCTTTTATATAAATATGGATGCTATTCTGTTGTTTGCACCTGTTTATGGTTTTGGGATTTTACGACTATTCGTCGTTCGGTTATTGTGCCGGATTTACAATGCCTAGAAATTTTTCGGAATCTACATAAATTCGAAGGGTAGAAAACAGAAAGGGCCGGTTTCCGGGTCGAATTGGACCAAATTTTTTGCCATCGCTGGCGATTTGAATGGGCATAAATGAGGCTCGATTCCCGGTAAACGTTCTTCTTAGCACGGTACTCAACAAAACGAGTCTTAGTTAATTAGTAAACCACTCAGATAGTCGATTGCCAGTCTCTTTACGAAAGCCATCGAGCAAGAATAAACCGTACTTATCGCTAACAAGTGGAGGCGCGATGTCTCGTTCGATACAGCAGTTATGGAGGAGGTGGAGGTGGAGGAGGAGAAGTAAAGTAAATATACAGTGTCTCTCCTGTTTTCTACAATAAAACAACAAAATCGTATTGGAGCGATCGAGAAAAAATTTAATTCAATCGCGACTTAAGCACAAAAAATCGATCTCTAAACCGACTTTAGAAAGACTGCAAAAAAAATATTTAACGACCGTTTTTAATTGGCAATGAAATTGATGAATTATTTTCCGATTAATAGACGGCAATTATGATCGATGATTGTAATTAACCGGAAATGACAGGAATCCGTAATATTGAAGACGAATTCTATATATATTTTTTTTTAATTAACTTGGATTATCTTATAAGTGCACTATATTGTTTTTATTCGATATAAAATATCATCAAATCAGTGAATTGAAGACTTAAAAAGCATCGCCGATGCAGCCATAGGACTGACGTATGTCCAATTAGTTAGTGTTTTAAACCATCTGGATCTGGGCTTAAATCTGAAACGTTCATGTCAAAGATTGACTTTAGTTTGGTTCTCAATGTGGAACTTGGCCGTTTCATCTGGTTTCGTCCAATTGATTTTGATCTTTTCCACTGGTTATTACACTATTGTTCCATCCATCTATATGCAAATCTAGAGTTGAACGTTTTTCGATTTTATACATATCATTATTATTATTATTTATATATATATATATTGAAAATTGAGAGAATGCCCGATTATAATAAAAACCGACAAGTGGTCGATTCGGGTGCATATTGATAAATAATTTCGCTTAAATAATACGACAACGAGAACAGGTGTGAGTCCGGAAACGACGCGGGGGTGGCATTTGTAAGTATTCAAATGAGCAACCGACTCCACTCCAGCAGCAGCTGATCCTCCCCGGACAGGTGAGACAACAGAAATATTCACAGCCTTCTCTATATAAGCGTCTTTTCGAACAATTGAACGCTGGACTAGCCGGCTAGTTCTCGCACAGTTGTCCATACATTAAAATGTAAAATAAAATCGTTGTTGTTGTTGTTATTGTCGTGATTTGTATCAAACAAATTGCGATCCCGCAGAAATTCCCATTCGATTAAATAATACTTTAAACCTACAATCCTCGCAACTAGTCCGATATCGCGCTCAAATTCACGTCAAGATTAGCTTTGAGCGCTAATTTAGGTGACAGCCAACGAAAATAATAACACCCCAATCGTTTTCGAAAAAAACTCGCTTACATAAAACTGATTATACGTGGAATATTCAAATTTGATTACAATGGGCGTGTGTGAAAGAATATTGTATAAATCGTAGAATTGTTCCGGTTTGATAGACGCGAACTTAATTAAAATACCATATTAATTCGACTTATAGTCCGTAAATTAAGTCATATTTGTTGTCCAATTTCCATTATTTGTTGGAATTTAATTAATTTGAAGAAAAATCCGTTTTTTTGTTGTTTTTTTTTATAGCTGTCGTGTCGCTAATTTTTTAATTAGTATCGGACGCGCTTTCCAGGATTCTACGAATGTCTGCAATTAAACTGAAATGCAAATCGGGTAGCTCCAGTGCATGTTCAACAACATACAGGAGCGATCCTCATTTCCATATCAATTTCGTGCCAGCGTTCCAGGCACGCGGCACGTAATTAATCAACAATTTTTCTCAAGGCCTGCAGTTCCCCGTAGCCATAATCCGATCAAGTTGCACAAAACAAAAACTAATCGTAAACATAATGATTTGATCGATGAAAAAATGGGAAGCACGAGTCCAACATTACCATATAGTCCGATAATACGAATTCCGGACTATTGGAGCGCAATCCGGTCAGTTTCCGGAGAAATTGCGCGAATCACTCTCGAACTGACTAATTACTTAATGGAAAACCTATTTCCATGAGTTGTACTATAATAGTTAAAGAGAATTGTTATTAAATATTCATTTGACCGCAATAGGTTTTGATCGGTTCAATTTCCGAAATCGATAAATCACGCATTTTAGCATTTTCAATTTAATTTAAATTTTTTATCAAAACTGATAGGTTTAGTTGTTCGTCGCGAGAGCACATCTGTTGTCTTCATTAGCAGCGAAGACATTTGTGACATTGTAAAGACTTTAATGATGTTATATTTGCGGACATGATCCAACAAATTGACAAGAGGATATTCTCTTCAATTATTCAAGACCCGGTACTAGTCAGTTGTTTTTCTATCAAACAAACACTATTCAAAAACGAACAGAAAAAATAGATAATCGAGCACACAAACACAAAACAACCCCTATTCTAGTTCAATAAATTATTGATAATTTACGGTATAAACATCACCGATAAAACTATAACGTAAATCGTTAATCACTCCACTATATATTTTTAGCATGTTTACATGAAGTTCTAATGCACAACTGCATTAAGTAATAGGCCATCATCTATTTTACAAACTATAGAGAATCTTCCCTCTATCTGATCCCCCTATCAAGAAACGTTCTTTGAATATGCCTACATTTTATTACTAAACAACAACGATGATATTATCAGTTATTCGAAGCTATTTTTCGACACAAGATAAATCTCTTTTATTTTAATTAATGGAATCGAGTCTTTTCCATTCCGGACTGTCTAAGGTAATTAGTACGAAAAATATATGTAACGATTCGGATATAATTTTATTATACATCCAATTATCGTAGTTGTATATTTTTAGACAACAAAAGTCCGAGATTTTACGGTCGAAAAATGATAATTTCCCCTCGATTGGAATGCATTTTGATCAATAACGCAACCATCAGGTAGACTTAATAGGGACCACTACCAATAAAAACCCATAAAAATAAGGGTGGAATCGTCTAATTAACAGTTTTGTTGCGATCAAGTGGGTGGAGGCGATTTTTCTGTTTTATTTCAAAATTACTCGAATCATCCTCAACCCCTTTTCCGTTTAAATAATTAACTTCGGTGTAGAAGGAGATACTTTCCAACTTTGAACCGTTTATATAGAATGATAAGGGGACGAACTTTACTCGTGATGTCATCATTATCAACGATAACAACACAACAGTTACATACTTTGAATTTAAACGTCGGATTTTTCGAGAAAATCGAATCAAATCCGAGCGAAATACAGAAGGGTTGAGCTTATCTTATTAAAAATGCGCATTGGCTGTGTTTTATCGTGGAAATTGCGAGTTTAGGCTTGCTATAGTGGAGGAACGTCGATAAATCCGGCGACTTCCTCGGATAAATTTTCAATAAAGTTGTTTTCGATGTTATCGTGTAGGTGAAACGATAATAACCGCATTAGCATAAAAATTTCTTGGTGGGAAATTGTGGGATTTCCATTTTAAAATTCAACAACAAAATGCATATAATTCAAAAATGTGTTATTTGTATTTGTTATTCTAATGTCGGCTTTAAATTCAAATTAAATCAAATAAATTTCATGAAAATCTTTGTCCCGCTTATTCATTCAGATTTTATGTCGACAACTCGAATTATGAATACAATTTCCTGAACTCGAAACAACAAATCGTTTATTATTATCTTATTGTCAAAAAAAAAACTGAGCTAAACCGGAAATATGGCAGAATTTGAATTTGGCATAACTGAAAGTTTCCTGGCGCCTATTTGCGGTAAAAAGTAAATACACGAGCAATATCGAATATTTGGCACGTGCTGCGGTTTGTTTTCCCGAAAAATTCGAATTGCACAACAAGATTCGGGCCCACATATGGCCACCAGAGCCGCTGCATCTCGCCCATAAATTAGATTATAAGTAACCCAACTATATTTTAATAACAACTAGTAAATAAATATGTAATAAAAATTGGAGTGTTTATAGTTCGAGTTTATACGGCATAAATATTATGACGAGACGGACTGAAAAAATATATATATATAAGTTAGTCCGTTGTTGCCCTATTCAAAGAACTGTAAAATATTTTTTATTGTCACGTGTCGGCCCTAATGTGTCGCATATGGTGCATTAGTTTAAGTATTTGATGAACCGCCTCCACCCCAAAAATTATACCACCCATCATATATTTTATTTCGGAAGCTATTGATTACAACTAATGCCATGTTAAATTAATTTAATGCACCCGATGAACGAGCCACCATTAGTGGTGATCGTAAAAAAAAAATAAAAAAAATTAGAGAGACATATGTCTCCTGTTATAACGACCGAATTCAATTACAACAACTAACAAATATTGAAAAACATCATTGTTTGAAAAACTCTAAAACATAAAATTGCCGGATTTTTTCCCCCGATTAGCTACGGTTATTGTGGAGATTTCCAATTTAAATCTAGTCAACGTGATTGTTCTAATAATAAACAATTGAAACTAGTTCTCGTTTTCGATTCGATAGTTGTTTATCGATGATGATGATGATGATGATATCTGAATGATTCATTAGTTGAGGCGACTCGTGACCATAACACGGACGTGATCGATTTCCGCGACTCGTCTAAAGCGACCGCTCTAAAGATCGAATCTCATCAATGAATCGAGCTTTCCACTAGAAGACCAAAAGACTATTTAAGTTACTAGAATTACGAAAATAACGGCTTTTCCATCTAGCGATAGTTCTCGAATAAGAAACTTGTCTAAGGCGACCACAACTCAATTATTGTCGTATTTATTTGTTGATTGGAATTGATACGTAATAATTCGTCACAATTGGGTGAAGCTTATCGAGCTATTTGAAGGGCTTCGGCTCGTCCCTGAACAAGAAGCTTAGACTTCGGCTATGAATGAATAAAATTGATAATTTTGATTGTGGTGAAATTTTCGATTATCGAGCAATGTTGGTTTCCCATAGGGGATTTGAGGTGCAGAACGATCGATAAGGTCCTACGCACTCGTTAGTATCCGTGTTAAAACCTAATGGTGTAATAAAAGAGGTGTTGAAGAACAACAATATGCCGTGACTTTCGACTTTAGAATGTGATTTTTCTATTATCCCCCAATGGGGGCGAAGTGTTTGAAAGAATATTTCTGTCGTCTACCTCAACATTACGAATTATTATAAACGAACACGCTATTTCGACAAATAATAATAATAATAATCCATAATAATATTATTATCGTATAAGTAATACATAGAGGGTGTATTTTCGAATATTGATAACGGCCGCGCCCTTACAGTTAATTATCAGTTAAATTAATAGCTGATCGCGATTATCCATCATAAATGTCAAGTTGTTACTGGTATAAATTATTAGGAATTTACATTGGAAATGTTCCAAATTGATCTTTTAATGGAAAATTGTACATTTTGCGTGGATGAAATGACAGTCTTGTCAATTAATTTCAACTTAATTATAATTATATAGGAAAATTGAATTTATTATAAATGCTACCTAATATTAAGAGAGAAGAAAATACCCGTATTCGTGGATCAAAACGTATCAATTATTGTAAAATCGCGTTCGGAATAATAAATACGCCAATAAAATTGTGTTAATTGCGTTAAATTTATCCACCTGGAATTTAGACGATGCAGGTGTCCTTTGCAGGATAATAATAATAGTGGAGAATTTTGTTGAATGGCTTATAGCTTAAGGCATTTAAAGTGAAACCATACAAATATCTTTTTGATGATTACCGAAAAAGGCTATTTATTTATTTTTTTTTTATTCTCGTTATATTCACCATTCGTATTTGATCAATCGAGAATTTCTGCAATGAGACTCTCAATAACGCTCCAACGCATCATAGTCGGCATAGATAGGGGACTTTCTCTAATATGTCGTTTTGCTATTTTGAAAGTTTTGTTAACGGACAGAGATCGGATATCTTTGGTGACAATGACGACAACAATACGTGTAAGGGATGATGGGTACGGAATGTCGGTATTAAAATAGCATAAGGGGATGTTTTAACAAATCACAGCACGGTCAAGTGGTGGACATCAATACATTCGAAATTGAATTTGTATTATATTTTGAATAATAATGTTGATAATAATGATAGGGGGCACTTTTCCGATATCGTCTCAAATATCAAATGATCCGTTCTTATCCGAACATGAAACAATCATAATCTGGAGAGCCGTTTCTTCAGATTAGATCTACGACTAATAATAATAAAGCCTGGATATATTGAAATTGTCGTGCTCACTGACATTACAAATATTTATAGCTTTTGTTTTTCTACGAGTCTACGCCCTATATTGCTGCTCATAAAAAGTTCTTGTTATCGTTATTATTATTATAAACGTTGATAGTGAATATCGATGAAATATTGTTGTATTTCTAATAATTTAAAGTAAATTTTTATCGAGAGGACGACGCTCCCAGCGCCGATTTGCATTGAAGCATGAACTGTCCCCTTATTTCCAACAATACGATTCCGTCTCCTACACATTCGCTTTTATGTCAACTGTTTCCAATATTCTCGTTTACTATTCAAGCATATTGGTGGTGTGTTTGTTGAAAAGGCGGCAGAGTTTATATTAACGTGTTGGCAATAGGCCAGAGGCGTTCCGAAATTTCATATTTACAATATATAATTGATTATTGTCGCAATTGCAATATTCTCTATAAAACGTGGACGACAATGGGACGAGGCGGTAAGACCGGCTAGTTAGTCGCCGAATTGAAAACTGGTACACTTTAAGTTAATGGACTTACTCGACCGGAATTCATACTGACTTTGGTGGTCGCTTTCAGGAATTAGTATATTGAATGGAGCTATAGAATACTAATTTAATTCCTTCTGATTCAGGTAAAAAGTGGGCGGCGGCGTCGTTGTTTATTTTAATAGTAGATACGTGGACGCTTTATTGCCGGCTACTGGATAAATTGATCGAATACATGCCACACTATACAGAATAATCGACTACGGTTATTGTTCAAACAGACAACAAAAACTGTAATTACATCTAAATAGAAACATTTTCTCGATATTAATTATAGAGAAAATCCGGCTATATTGGAGGTCTATTTTATAGCCAACGACTGACGTCTACATAAATATTAAAAATAATTTTCTTCAAGACCGATGTCGGTGGCAGAAGTTATGTGACAACGTGACGCGCTTATAAATCGCTATGTGGATAGAAAAGAAGCTTTCTAGACGATATAAGAACATATAACACACACACCAACTTGTAAATTGTTCCTTCTCCGAGTTAATGAGCCCAGCAATGATGGATAAGCGGAATATTAATTAATGAAGGGCTGACAAAACGTCTTGAGCATCGCAACAACAAACGACCATGTCTCTCATTTATGACAAGTGCTTTATCGTTATAATTAGGTTGTCTGGCGACGTCGACGTCGATTCCGACTAAAACATAGCCGGCAGGTGGGCCCGCAGCATTACTGCCGAATATTCCGACCGAAAACCAAATACAGGCTGTCCAGCAGGACTCCCCATCTGAGATAGTTGCAATTGTGTTGAAAGTCCTGCTACTAAGCGGGACGAGATGAGAGTACCAGCCGCTATTCGCTAACCGTGAAATCGCAAAGGGTCCCCGAACGTTCTGTTTACACTAACCCCGTATTGTGACACTGATAAAGATGTCATTTAGTCTATCGAACAAAAAAATAATAATAATAAAATAGAAAGGGGAGATGGATTCGATATAATCTCAAAACAGATTGATTTCAACAACGGAACAAATTTCATTCATTAATAAATTAAACGGCAATTTTCTCATTTTGAAATATCATAAGTATTATTTACCATAATTTAATCGAATCAACATCGATCCATTAATCACAAGACATATACAACAATTTGTGTGTTGTATTTTCGAATTTGATAGGCGATTATTAATCATCCGCCGTATTTTTCAACAACCGAATATTTATATAATTTCCCGGTATTAATAATCGGGAGATTTGTGAAATCGCGACAAGAGGGAAAACTCTCCCATTTAATAACAACAGTTAGGTAGTTATTGTCATTTCAAAAATTAGTACAGTGAATGATATAAAGGAGCAGCTGCAAGATGAGAGATGCTATCAAACGATATCTACTCCAATCGCATATGTCACTAAATGCACCCATCATTTTCGAAATGGCTACAATTAACAGTATCTTTTATTTGTGGAAAATTATGATCGTTTTCCCGCTTTTTATTGATCCAAGATCTCCAGATTAGACAACACCTTTATTTTGGTCAATTCCAACAAATTAACACTGTGACTATAATTCGTTTTATATTGCTATAGAGTCCGGAATTTTTTTTTTTTTTATTTATTTTTTTTGGGTGCTGTGGGAAGTAATATACCGACCTCTACCACCACTATCACCACCCAACTGAGATTAGCCCTAATAGTCTATAATGCCGAATAATTTTGGGGCGTTCCCTATTGTTGTGCCGGATTAAAAAAAATTCCCTGTTCTTATTATTATGATTATAATACAATTTTGAATCAAGTTTACATGCTGTGAAAAATCCATAACGGTTATTTTGACACATTGTACGAAAACAAAATCGATCTCGTATTATCTATACGAAATAAAACAGCATCTGTTCGTTTAAATTGTAATTTTCTACCGATTTGTCTCTAGTTATTGTCGCGGGCGGTGCCAAAATTAGCTCTACTAAAATACACAATTACTACTATAATTACTAAAAATAGATTCATTATAGTCGATGAAAATCGAGTGGAAATCTTCGTCGATAATTGCCACCTTGCGTTTTCGGGGTAGAATTACTGCTGGAATTGGGGGAAATTGCGGCGAAATTCTATAAATGTCGATTGTTTTTTCGGAATAATCGGACCTTCATTCTACACACACACACACACATATATACACTTATAGAAACTGAAAAGGATTCTATCTTTAGTAGAAGTGACAGTTACAGAACGACTTTTTGCTGTGAATCTGTAGAGGAAACCGACTTGTGCCAGGAATATTAGCTCAGAACAAGTTGCTATTTGATTAGAATTGCGTTGATATTAGAAAAAGATTTATACATGTCGTTTTTCGTTTGTTATTCGCTATTTAACGACATGATTTTATTTAATTGAAAATTATTGCCTCATTTCACAGATGAGAAACGACATTATCTCGAGAATAGCCAATCTCTCTATATACTTTAAAACTCGAATCGTGAATAATTACCGATAAAAACATAAATAAATATATATTTTTTTATAGAATCAGTAGTTCTATTAGAGAAATTTAATTGGGCACCATTAACGAAAATTTCGATCCCAATCAATATTTTTAATTTTAATTGAATCGATCAATTGATAAGCCATCAATAATAGCCGATGAAAAGTCAATTTGAAGACGATAAAACGTCACTTGATTACAACAGACCTTGAGGTAATTATCCAATTATCCGATAAATACATCAGAACGCTATTTAAATCATATCAAGAAAAATTTCAATATAATTATCTATACATCTATGCATAAAATCGAAATGTCCGGAATAAATTGAAAAACGGCTGAAAACAGAACTTTCGCAGCAAAAAATTGATAAAAACGTTCTGCAGAAACATCAAATGAAAAATATTCAGTTCAAACCCATGGTTACTTGATTTAACTTAATATGGTAACCATAGCAATGAATTAACAATGAACAAAACAGAAGTTTATCAGCGCATTCTTGATATCAGTAATACGGCAGATGGTGGTATCTTTTCTCGTGGATGACCACGTGGCCGAGGGATTAAATTTGTTAATTTTGACATTTATTTCCAATCTCATATGACACGCCCTCAAAACAATGACATAAGGGAAGAAAATTTCAATATGGATTCAGTAGAATCGGACAATCAAAAATGATGATAATATTTTGACAGTTCCACCTATGTTTCTAAGTTTGATCACTATTTCGATAGAAAACATCGCTAATTAGTTGGCAAACTAGTTTCTTTACATTAGTAACCAATGTGCCGCTCTATAGTCAAGAGACTATTTTTCTCTGATCTACTCTATTTGTTAGGAGCTGTATTAATAAATGAAAATAAATAGGTCGTGGATATTTACTTCGAAAAAAGGACAAATTGTTGTAAACAGGATATTTAGAGCATTAATTAAAATTAAATTGATCACAGAAATGTGTTAATAGGTGTTTTGATTAAACAAATTCAAAAAAATTATAATCGTCTGAAATTAAAAAATCTAAACTATTGCTTGAACTCAAAATCAATGAAATAAATAATTTCGATCCTAAATATTTTGTTGGAAAAATCACTACATCAATGGCGAATTTTTCATATGGAAAATTTTATGAATCAACTGAAGGTCCGCGAAATCAAAATAAAGTAAAAAAATTATGTCTACCTTATCCATATTACGGTTGAAGTGAAACTTCTTTAGTCCTAATTAATCATGCAAAAGACTTTCTCGCTAGCCATCATTTTTCTTTGTTTATTCCTTCAGCTGAGGAGCACATGTATTCATCTCATATAAATTTAATATTAAGAATGATGGCTAGCGAAAAAGTGTTATCTTTCAGCAACAAAATTATACTACGTTTCATGTTTAAATTCCGTTAAAGTCACTCAGATCCACTACTCGCTATCAAATTTTCACTTCGGACTTCTTTAGTCACAATCAAAATAATTCGCTAGCCATCATTTTTCTTTGTTTATTGCCGTTGCTAAAATTTATCCCACATAACGTTAATTATAATATTAAAAATGATGATAAGCGAGGAAGTATTGCGCTCCTCAGTAAGAACAAAAAACAAAAATGATGGCTAGCGACAAAGTATAAGTTGCTTAGTAACTGGAGTAAATAATGTTTCATCTCGAATACGTCAAGGTCATTTAGATTTACTGGTCTCGCTATAAAAGTATCACTTCACATTTATTTTTTTTGAATATTATTAAATATTAAATAAATTAACTATTTAGTTATAGATAACGAAAATTGCTTCAAAGGTTACCGATTATAAGTTGAAAGATTCCATGCGAATGACTTCTCGGGCATTAGTTAGTCGTGAATAAAAATGCCAAAGCTCGTTTTCAATTTCAAAAATTCATGTTGTTTTTTTCCCCCAACAAAAATTACAATGTAAATTACAGGAGTTCACAATGGCGGAATATTACTGCAGATAAGCGGAATGTTTTATTGGAGAAACAGAGAGAATTGAGCCCTTTTTTATTTTTAATCTGATCATCCGACTCATGTCTTGCCCTGACCTGGTAGTTTTTGCCTCGTTTAACTAGAGCTTTCACCTTTTGCTACCGTTTTTTTTCATCTCCCTCTAGAGCCAACTAGATGAGCTATTTATG
>JAZBGZ010001564.1:0-15379 GCA_037414795.1 Stenodera caucasica
TATCTGTCAAAAAGGGACCTTTGCTTAGATTTTCGAACGGCTGGCCTTTTTTTGATTTATTGTTTTATGATATTTAGGCTTGCGGTTTAGTCCCATTGTTGAAATGATTTACATCTTCAGTCAAAATTTCTATTTGAGATGTTAAAGTATATGTAGATGTGACAATTAAGATATATTCAAAAAAGAGGTACTTAGGCGGGGCTTTAAAACTATTTTCAATTCACAAATTATTGAATTTGAGAACAAAAAACTGCAAATAAGGCTTTTCCCTAAGAGCTGCACCAAAAATTTTCGACAAATCTGAGAGTCAAACACAAGTACACCTGAATCCCGATTTATATGGTAGATTAATTTCGTAAAAGTACCGTGTAAATTATAATTTATAGCTTTTTGCATTATTTCAACCGTACTAAACTGAAATCGTGCCGTGTACCTAAATCGAATTTCTTACGCATTCCTTCGTCCGTGTCTAACTGAAAATTGTGCAATATTCCAAATAAATATTTAATTCTATGGATCAGCCTGAGTTTGAGAAGGCCAAAAGTGACAGAAATTTATGAAATGGTGCCAATAAAAAAAACACACACTTAATAATTCCTAGTTGTTGAATTATCGGGATTCATCACATACGGCTTAAATTTGACTAGAATTATAAATATCTTCATCGAAAATATGACGTAGTTTAGCTGAATTTTATAAATTTGGCACAAGTTTATGAAATAGGTAGATAAATAACTTGGATTTATTTGTAGAAATGTAACTAAATTCTTTCAGGTAGAAAAATAGATTTACTATTTGTTTTTTTGCTTTTTTTAGAATGTTAATGTTATTAGAAATCTATTAAAAGAATCTGGTATGATTTTATATTCCGACTTGAAAGTTTATAAAAGTCGAAAGATATCCAAGTTTGGATTGTGTTCAGTAAAGTTTACAAGTTGAAACGAGTCAAGTTCGCTCTTTTTTTGGAGGGAGCACAACAATGACTCCAATCTAAATCATCCATCATTCTCCATAATCCAAAGTGATGTCGAGACTGTGACTTTGAACGAGACGATGCTCTAATCCAATTACACTATAATATTGCTTTTTTTCAATTTAATTTGCCTACAATATTTATCTCTTTTTCACAGTATTTCATCAGAATTTCCGCATAGTTCCCCAAAATGTATCTATTTTATTATCGAAATCACAAAATTATTTATTCCGTCTCTTTGAATCTCATTGTCGAAAGTGAACATATTTTAAATTAAGTCTATTAGACTTGGTTCAAGGCAATTTTCCTCTCTCATGCATAGATATATGTATACCGCATCGCACGCTCAAGTCAGCCAACTCAAATACCAAGCTTTATCTTCTTAACACCTAAACTTGAATTGTAGCCGGGGCTTAAAGTCGATTGAATGGGAAAATTGGACCGTTTAAAGTACGATGAAATGGCCCAATAAGCGGTTAGTGCGTCATACACCAACGACCCGCTTTCAAATTTCCCTTTCCCTTCATCTTCGTTATCTTTACATTTTCTTTATTCTCTATGAAAGTGGTTATTTATGATAGCCAGTTGATCAAATTACATTAAATTATCAAAATATTAATTATATTGAAAGCTTCAAAAATTAACTACAAAAGAAATTGTTTAATGATTATAAGTATTTTATTCAAGATCAACAATAAAATAGGGTTGAACCTCTTATCAGTAGAGGGATTTGTGAATGAGAACAGTAGCATCCTTTCATGAATCTACTGCCGCCCTTGAACACTTATGTTGTTATAAGCCGATTAGAAGGCAAGTTCGGTGTTTGTACTGTATGCCTCTGAAATACATATAAGTATCAAATTTCCAAAGTTCGAGAGACAAGACTTCTCAAGTGGCTTGCGTGAACTACCACCACTACTATTAAGATTTTATATAAGTAGAATTCTGGTTGGAAGAATTGTGGCCTGATTTTGCGACATATCGATTGATCGAAAATAAAAGAGAAAAATGAGACGAAAACGAGAATTCTAATCACTTTGTCAATATTGATTGCTTTAAGACTTACTTTTGACTTGCTTTGGTCTTTGGGGCACTCGTATTAAGTTCCAGAATATCCATCCATTAGGTTTATAACGGTCTGAAACAAAAATGCAGTTCTCAAATTAAAAATGAATTATTCAACGATTTGTCAGTGGAGATCACTACTTGGACTTGTCTAAAAGAAGAAAATTACATATGCTCTTTGATTTTTCATTAATCTTGGAACATTTTTGGGGAAAAATAATAGAATATGTTCCGGATTAGAGAGATAATCAAGTTATACGAATATCAGCCGATTTTCGGTTTCTCTAAATCATATGAAATAGAGCAATGTTTGTCAAATTCCAGTAAATTGACATCACTAGAAGTCAAATAGCCAAGTTAAATATTTGGACCGAGGCTCATGCTGTCTATTCCTCTAATCCGAAATACAATATTTTATTACTGTTTCTCTCAAACACACTCAAACATTTCAAAAAATTCAATAAATACAATAAATAGTTTTCATTAAGAGTTACAAGTCAAGAGATTAGTTCACATTAACTCGGAAGTAACATTTTTAAAGATTTCATAATAATATTTGAATATTCTCGATTTTGGAATTGCTCATTTTCTCATAAAATATTCAAGTATCAAACATAGCGGAGGCATCCAATTTTAAAATCCAAAGAAGGCTGTTTGTTAGTATCGATTTTTTATTCTGTTTAACGATTAATTTTTCAATTGGAAGCTCAATTTCCAAAATTTTGACTTAAAACAATACATATGTATATAAATTGGGCACTATTAGATGATTGTCGGGATTGGCCTAGTGCTATAAATCCGACTCTGTTCAAAACAAATAAATTAGTTGTCTGAAATTCCAAGATGCTGGATGTTTTTTCAGGTTTGTTAATTTCGTCACAGAACAGGTATTGCTGATCCATTTCGTGTTCTTATTTTTAGATCTAAGTTATGAAAGCCACATTCCGATGTTGACGTTAATTTTCGAATATTTTATAAAAATTCTGATACTGTTTGTATTCGCAAACTTAAGCACCTTTATAGTTTACTTATATTACAATGTTTAGAAAGGTATTGGCGAATTGCCAAAATACTTTAGCTGTTTCGATCATCATCAATCCATTTAATTGACATATAGTTTTAAATGATTGATTATTTTTAAAGTTAATAAAGAAAAAAATGAAATAGGCGGAACGTCAAAGATTTCAGACTTAAAGGAGTGCCTTGACATAATTCGAAATTTAAGAGACAAAACAAATCGAATCGTTATAAAATTGTAATGGAAACGACAGGAGTATTCGCTCAATAATAACCAAATATTCCAGAAGCTATAAGAAAAATGGGAAAAATAAACTCGTTGAAGATGAAGCTATTGTTTTGGCGAATTGATTTAATACAATAGAGAGTTAAATTCAATAGAGAAATTTTTCCCGAAAAATCTAAACTAATCGTTATAAGGTAAACAGAGAATAGAGAGAATTTCTTTTGAGGAAGTTTGAACTTCATTATAAACTGAAGTTGTTGGACCAATTTTACAGATAAAAGCATTATATAGCTTGATTTCAACAACAAAGGCCAATAAAAGTGCGCTTAGGAAGCCCGGTTAAATTCAATAGACATACACATAAACACACACAAAGGATAAGGATACGGGATAAGCGAGCTTAAGTTGGTCATATCTGAAAGTTTCAACATAGCCCTTTGCCACTATTCATTGGATGATGCACTTTGAAGTGTTCGAAACCGATCACGAAATTATTTAGAAAAAATCCAAAATCTATTACAATTCAATTAGAATAACTGAAATTTATTAGTCTAGTCGTACATTGAAGTTGCGTCTTGTACAATTAATTAATGGACTATCATTTCCAGGCAAACCAAGCAAAAAAAGATTGTGTTGCAGCTTTAAATTAATAGCTTTTTGGTTGGTTGGACATTAATGAGTTTTACAACATTGCAACCAGTTATTTTGAATCAATTTAATATATTTTGTGTTGATGGTTGGAAATAATTGAGCAGCTACAATTTATTTTTACTTTTTATTTTTCTGAAAATTCTCAATTTCTAGTACCGTAAATTCAACATATAGTATTTAGAGAGACTGTGAGTCTCATGTCATTCGAATTAGTCAACTCCATAGGTTATTATTAGCATATTACACAAATACACACACACACATGTAGATTTGACATGATTTCCACTGGATAAGTGGGTGATGATGATGATGATGATGATGATGATGATAATGATCCGATTTTAGAGAAGGATCGATAACGAGCTTTCAGATTGATGCTGTTAACTTTTTTTTTTCATATATGTATAAAAACGATAAGGCACTCGTCGAACTCGATTTAGTTGGGTTGAAATTAACAAAAATATTTTCAATTTTCTTCGAACATAATTGTGAAAAATTTGTTGTATATTGGATTAGTGTCGGGTCTGTTGGTTAGAAATTTCTCGCTATCTAGTCATTTAAAAGTCTTGATGAAAAATTTGTTAATTATCTTTTTGGAATATTCGTAAAAGGTGAATAAAAACAACTTGAAGGTCGGCGGCTTCTAATCGCTTAGATAGAGAAGTTATTTTATAAAAGAAAAGGAATTATCCTTTGAAGGGATAAGGGAACGGTGCTCACAAACACAAAGTGAATTAAAAATTTATAGCTTAAATAAGATTTCTTATTGCTGGCGGTACTTCTCGTTTTCTACTCCATTTTTTTTTGTTTGTTATTATATTTTGTGATATTCTAGACGATTTTTGAAATAAATCGATATTTTTCCAAATGATTTGGATTTAAATTGTAAATTTTCTATCACGACTAAGATTATTAACATGTCATTTACATATGATCGCGTGTACATCGGTCATCGGATTTTTTTGGCTTGTTAGCACATTAATTTAAATTTATTAACACTAAAACCGTACTATAGTAAATCATTATTAAAACAATAATGAATGTCTCTTTAAAATATTCAAAATACACCCTGATAAGTGGAATATATACCTACAGACGTGCAATTGTGATAAGTTATCTCCAATACTTCTGCATGTATCTTTATACAACTTCCTCTAAAAACAAGACGGTTAGCTAGTAAACACGCAAAGATGTGCATAATAATTGTGTAGTGGGGTGTATGGTAGGATGATAAATCCCTCCTTTATTCGTATATTTTACATAAGAATAAAACCGAGACGTTCCTTCTTCGAGTCGCGTGCAAAAATCCACTCTATATTATACAAAAGGGTTGCTTTAATAGTTGGTGTAACGGCCCTAAGACTCGCCCCATTACATACAGTATTGGTTGAAGTAATAGGTTTGTTCGCACATACGACAGAAATGGTTTGAAACTGTTCTGAAACTGCTGATTCTGCGTATTTGAGAATTACCATGGTGATTCTCGAATGCGCAGAATCAAAACACTTCTGAACCAATTCTGTCATTTCAGAACAAATCTAATAGCAACCAATGACAGGATCGATTCCAAAAAGAAAAATTTTAAAACAACAATTATTGTGGCGAATACATCCGAATGAAATCTTTTCATTTTTTCTTCTGTACAAAAATAGGAGCATTGAGAAAAATAGCAGACCAAGACCAAGCTCAAATTTTAAACATGCTGTATATCACAAACTTGTAGTAGTGTCATGCAAAAAGTTATCTGATCTTGTTTTTTATTCTAAATCTTCTTCTTCAACTTTTTTAGGTTGGATTTTGTTTTTTTTTTTCTGCTTGTTTGATAGCTTCTTATAAAGATAATTAATTGTCGGCACAAGTTCTTCCAGTTACTGCCACTTCACAGACAAATTCACCTTTGATGGCCCTTCAGTATTGATCTATTTTGGAAGTTTTGCTTATAATTAATTAGATCTTGGTCGGATCAAATTGCAAAAAATTCACAATCAAGAACTTTACGAGATGAAACCAATTAACTTTAACCCAAAGAGTTGGTTTTTTTTTTTTCAAGAAAAAAAGAATTTTTCAGTAAATCGACTACAGCGAGTGAATGTGGCACATTTTTGATTATTCAACTCGTATCATGAATGAAATGACTAGATTTTATTGTTTGATGGGACGTAACAAAAGATAGAGAACCGTGTTAATGTTTGAATATTGAAGGGAAAGCTCTGAACCAAAACAAATTTCTGTTTAGGAATCGTATTGTTCTCGAGAAAGCTCAAAGCTTTTATTGTTTGGTTTTTTTTTTACAGATAATTCAATAAGACGTGTGGTTGTTTTGAATCTTGAAACGGATGCATAATTGCACCAACTCTATACATGTATTAATGGTTATGATAAGATAATAGAGTATCGTACTAATGCACATTTTCAAAGGAATAAAATTATTGCCTTTGGGACATTTCTGTTTCTATTGTTGTAGGATGATGACGTGAAACTGAAATTAGTTCTCATTCGAGAATGACTAGAGAATTCATAGAAACCTCTCAAACACTTAAAGATTCTATGAATATTTTTCAGTGAAATTAGAAATGAAACTTTTAGTTGTTAATTAATGTGAGATTTAATCACCTTCAAACTAAACCATATACAGAGTAGTAAACATCAAATTACTAAACAAAATTCGATCATTCCAGATCAATGAGCGAAACATTTATCGATGAATAAAACGTTACTCTGATAACGGAGCAATTTGCCCGAAAGCTTTTCATTTTAGTTAGTAAATCCTTAGAATAATTCAACCAAATTTGCCCTATCAATTAATTGAGTAAATTCGCCAAAAAAGTGTGGGCGGGACAAGCGAAACATCTACCAATTATTTTGTTCAAAGCTGCTAAAATTTAGTTGGGTGGTGAGGATCGAAACAACATTAAGCTCCGCCCATGCACTTTTTATCTGAATGTCTCTTAATAATATTCTGCTGCATCATCAACTTTATTCAAATGTGTCAAGTTTTTTTTTCCAACTAGAATCAGTATTTATAATGAATGATGTAATTAGAATTCGTGCATATTTTATGATAAAATTTTTTTTTCTTGAATTTCATAAATATTACATGGAGTTTCTATGGGAATAAATTATTTTTAACATAAGGTTAAATGATATTTCCACGTTTCCGTACATTACGTGCATCTTACTAGTTTTTTCTACTATTCTAACCATTTTTATCCATTAATCAAAATTTCAAATGAATGTCCGTGACAGGATTTCTTTTTTTAAAAAAAATCTATGCAAATTTAATAACAATTAACGTAGTTCTAGTTTTATTCATGACGCACTTAGTTATTTCTTGGTAATGTTATTAATGTTGTAGAACCGGAAATTAGTCATTGTAATCATATTTTTTTTTTCAATAGAAATTTTATTCTTTTTAACATAAAATTGATTGTGAGGTATTATGCTGTTGTGGGAGGAGCAAGAATTTATCATCAAGCGACAATAGATATATTTCTGTGTGAGAAAGTGTAGAAGTGAATGATATCTATAATAATCATCATTATCATTATCATCATCTTTGTGAGAGCCCTAAAGTCTCCTCATTAACTCACCGAACTCGATATGTTAGACCGCAAACCGACGAAACAATTCGTTCAACAATACAACCGACCTTTGAACAACAATCCGATATGAAAAGTGAACAACAGTTTCTGATGTTGAATATAAACGAGACAGCAATTTACGTCCTTATATCATCATCATCATCATCATCAATATCAACAGTTCTATGTGTATTATAAGTCTTATGAAATATAGTAGCTCCATTGAATATATGGCCTTGTCCAAGACAAGATATCTTCTTCATTGAATTTCAGAGAGACAACAAGCAGAATAGAGAGAGAATTTAACTTTGTAACAATGACAACTGTTCACCAGTTAGATAGATAGAGAGTCTTTCCCTTTATAGTTAGAAGAACGTTTTGTATCTTGGTGTGTATTTTCCTATTGTTTTCTTGCAAACGATGAGAGAGAAAACTGTTTCCGATCTCTTATATATATATTTACATAAATGTAATTTAGTTCACTGCCATCCAGGATTAGATATATATAACCGTTTTGTTTGTTGGGCTTCTGTATTTTACGTGGGTATTAAATTGAATTAGCTGAAAATCATAATTAAACCAATCTACCAACTATAAATCAAACAGTAACATAAAGGAGAGGAAATTTACATAAATCGACAATCTTTTGTATTAAATTTATTGGGGTCAGTTGGGGTGAATAGACGACAAATACTGTCTGTATGTTAAACTGCTCCTAAAAAGACTCAATAAGTGATCCTTTTAGGGCTATAACCTTTTACAGCTCTGTAGCAATTTTTTTCAAATTTTTCGATTTCTTTTAGTTGTGTCTCTTGAAACAGTTGGTGATTTGTTTTTTCAATTTTTGAGTATTTCTCACTTGCCAATCCAATATGTTAAGATTTTGCCGTATTTTAACAAAATCCCAACATTTTTCACCAAATTTTTATGACTCTCCATTTTCATAGTCGAATCTCTATTTTCAACCGCTCTTTTTTTTTGCTGTAGATATTGAAGGTTTTGGATATATTTTTTTTTGTAATATAAAGTGTTCATTTTTCAGCTCGAGAAAGAGAGGCATCAATTACTCGCTTTTAATTTCGTTTAAATTTTAATATGTTTGAAAGTATAGGAATTTGAGAGAGTAAAAGGTCTCTGTTAAAAAGTTGACCAAAATATGGGTTAAATTTGCCATTTCACCCCCGAATGTTGATTTATCTTGGTGGAAATTTTTAATTTTTATACATTATGTATAAATGAACTACGCCAATAGTTATTGTGGAGGAGCAAAAAAACTTGTACCTAGTTACGTAGTTTTGTATTTTTTCACGATAATCTAAATATAAAGCGTGAACTATCCCTTAGATTTTTATTGCAACTATCATTATACGTACCTATAGTTTTTATATACAGCGTGGAACAAAAGTAACGGATAAATTCGATAACTTCATAAGAATTAGTTTTTTGAAAAAAATCTCGAAGGTGTATAGTGATTTAAATTTTGAGACGTTATACTACACCATTTTCATTTTGTTACGTCATTTGTTTTCAGAATGATGACGTCATCAATATTTTTTTTAATGACAACCCATATTTTTTATTATCGATTTTCGTAGTACTTTGAAATCTCTTTTCAAATATGTGAAATTTATATTATGTTACAATCGAAAAAAATTGAGAAAAAGTGTCTCAAAGTTTGAATATTAAAAATTATTAGTACCTAATAACGTTTTTTTGTGCGGTAACTTGATTCATTTTGTAAATCTGACAAATTTTTGGTATTCAAACTTTGAGACACTTTTCCTCAATTTTTTTTAATTGTAATATAATATAAATTCTATATATTTGAAAAGAGAATTCAAAGTACTACCAAAATCGATAATAAAAAATATGAGTTGTCATTTAAAAAAAATATTGATGACGTCATCACTCTGAAAACAAATGACGTAACAAAATGAAAATGGTGTTACTAACGTCTCAAAATTTAAATCGCTATACCCCTTCGAGATTTTTTCCAAAAAACTTATTCTAACAAATTTATCGAATTTATTCGTTACTTTGTTACACACTGTATGTATTTATATAATCTTTAATCTTAGTTTAAAAATTTTGGAATAAATTGAATACTGCAAAATCTACAACACATTGAAATTTGTGGCAAAACTACCCTCTATACTTTGGATGAGATCCGCACAAATTATCAATGGGAGTCAATTAAATGAAAATGGCTCATGGAAAATATGATTGGAGCAGTGAAATATTTGAAAAAGCACCTGCTTGTAGCTATAAGGGATGGTTTAGGCTTTAAGTTAATTTATCAAAATAATAAAATTTCTGTGCTCATAATTTTTTCAAAATAAATATATTCTCTTGCTATAAGAAGAGTTATAATAAAGGAACTGATATAGCGAAAATTTTAAAGCCTCTCTATCAGTTGTCTGTAATTATGTAATGGAGAATCGATTCAAACAAAACCACATTTTTATGTTCGACTTTCGGCGGTATTTTCGCTGGATAATCTTCGAATTTAACCAATCAAATCTTGATTCATCATAAAATATTAAAACTTCATCGAAACCAACCTTTATTCGTTAATCTACGCTCAAAAGATATCAACTTCAATCATTCATATTTTTCTAATCATAACTGATGGGAAAGTCAATTCTGTATGTTTCTTTAATTGAAAGAAGTGCACAATTTTGAGGAAGTAATCCCCAACATATTCAAGATGATTTTGCTGTTGATTGCGTCAAAAATGAATCAAAAATAATTTAGTTTCAAGTGAATGTAACATTTATAAGTGCCTAATTCCTGTACAGGAGCTATATTAAAAACAAAGCAATTATAACTTTTTATGCAGCTTAATTTTGTGGTGAAATTTCTTCATTTCTACAGCAAAGAAGAGGATAATGGAATCATTAAGACTGGGAACTTTTTCGATCATTGTAAGATTGTTTTAATTAGATAGGCGCGGTGCGTTCTTAAATTCGACTGGTTCTGGGTCTTGGTAATTTTTCAATTTTTCCCTCTATGAATTAGTTTATAATTTTCTATTCATTTGTTAGTTAATTCACTTGATAATTCGTTGCAATTGTGGTCTTGTTAAATAATTATGGTTGAGTTTCATTAACAAATCGAATAGTTATATCCTAGGGGAGACGTCCTATAATATGTAGTGAACAAAATCTAAAGCTCCATATTTGCAACATCCAAGTTCTCAAAGTGTAACGGCTGAAACCGAAACCATGTAACGGTCTTTTATTTTAAAAGGCTCCGTTATAAATCAACTAACTGGAAATACGTTCATTCTGAAACTACTTAAAAGAGGAAAAAACATATTTCACATATAAACTCAAACATTTCTAGTTATATGTGGAACTTTTCAAATCGAACTTAACTCGTAAACAATGAAATTATTCCCAAAAAATTGGAAACAGAAAACGTTGACAAAATAAAATGAAATTTTTCCATTTTATTTTATTTTGAATATAATTGATATTGAATCTATATGTGTGAACAGTTATTGTAGCTTTTAGATCCATCCATCCGTTCAAATTTTCGTGAGAATGGTGGTAATGCTCCAATATGCCTCCAGCATCCACCCTCATTTATTGTATTTATATGTCGCGCATTCACATTACCACCACTAAAATTGTTTGTTACAACCAACTCACCCTCAACCCTAAGCGATCCTAAACGACTACTGACAAAGCCTTTAGTAATGTTTGTTTCAACATTATGTCAATATTGTTGTCGTTGTCTAAGAGCAACAATAATGCTAAATGTTGGAAACTCACATTGTAACATTAAGAAAAGAATCTAACAAAAACGGAACAAAATCTTTAACGAATCAATTGTTTACTATATATAATAAGTAGTTGAAACAATTTTATTCTTTCAAAATACAATCACCGTTTTTCTTGGTCTGTGATGATAACCACTTGTTCATTTCAAGAACGTAAATTGGAAAATTATCCAAGGCGTGAATGGCGTTAATTTGGAAATAATACAAGTAATTATTGAGTAACCGTCCCTGTTGTTTCAGTATTTTACTACTCCTCCCTACTTTTCCACCCCTAACCCATCATCATCATCATGTAACTTTTGGTTCTACCACATTGCTGCCACCATAATTCCGTCTTGTTGTTGGCATAGCGAAATGCTTCCGTGGCTTGGTTTTTGTTTTAGTTTGCCGCATATCGACCGCTTCTAGTTCACATCCGCACTATGTATAAATATCTAGAGACATGCAATAATGTTATGATATAGCAGTATAAATGGGAATGAATCATTGAAATTTTCAATTTCTTTATCTAGAGGACTATTGTGGTTTGATGATTTTACCTAATCGGGAAATTGTGGTAAAGTTTTAACGTTGAAGTTGCTCTAGATCTCCAAAAATACGTTTAGAGCGGAGGACCTGTCAACGCTTCACGTTCGACAATTGTGAGTCTAACATTATTCAATTTTTAATCAGAGTTAAAATGAGAATGAATAATTGACAAGAAATCCGATTTTTAGTCACGATCTTGATTCTCATGATTTGAGAATGTGACTTATCGCCTCGCTCACTCCCGTCATATCACTGTATCGAATCAGTCATAGAATGAGTATAATTTCTAAATAATATGAAACTGGGTAATAGGGGATCGTAGTCGAGATGGGGATTATTCTCTTAGAATTGATTGAGATGTCCTCTTTATTCGTTTATAGCCGACAAGTGTCGTCGTCGAGTCCAACATTGAAATCGTCCCAAATCACCACCAGCATTTATCATTCTATCATCGTTGAGGGTTGCAACATCTATTGGTCGACAATTTCCATTCGACCACATTTGGACATTAGTTGTTTGCAAATGCGCTTCGTTTAACGTCAAATAACGTGTGGGCAATATAATTGAGCCAAATAGGCATCGATGAATCTCAGTAACAATCATTGCGTCCGATAGATTTCGTTTTTCAAAAATAATTTCGAAATTCTGTATTGTTAAGTCCATTTAATAGAATCTAGTATTGTTTTCAATATCTATATCATCAAATAGTTGAATGACTCTGACAATTGAATCACGATAATCACTATCATTGGCGTTCAATTATCAATAATATTGAGAAGTTGTTGATTGTTTGGAGAACAGACAAAGAGTCGAAATCAACATACAAGTTTGATAGTTTGATAAAGAGGTCCTCACGAGCACAAACAAATAGCAGGAATTCGTATCGCATCCAATGATTTCACTGCCAAATGATGACAGATCCACCCTAATAATAAGGCTATAAAATACTAATTATCGAAATTTTGACATATCTTTAAATTTGATATTTGATTTAACTCGAATCAAGAGTGTTATTTAAAGATCCATGTCTCCATGGAGTGATTGAAGAAGTTCAATTAGTAACCGTCCAGACATCTATGAACATCAGTTTTTTGTGTTCGCAACGGGTTATATGGATCATAGTATAATAAAGAATATACACAAGAATTTTTTTTGAAAAAAATGCAGCTGCTTTGATCAAAAAATTTTATTACGTTTGAAATGATTCCCGTTGAAGTAGTCGTTTAAAAAGTCTGAACAACATCTAGAAAACTTCTCTGAAGCGTTTCGTCTTTTTTCCAACTTTTATAAAAACAAGCCTATATCTAAAATTGAGCAGTCTAATTTCATAACAGGTATATTTTTGGCAGGTATGCACCAAAATTAACATCGACTAAAATTGGAGAAGAGTTTGGAATTCAAACAAAGCGAGTTGCAATAGTTCGAAGATTGTAATTTATTTATTTTGATGATATTAATTATAAAAACTGCACGAAAATGATTGATAAGACTTGTTTTTAATTTGTACAATATTCCCTTGTTCTAGTTGCCAGGTAAAATATTCAGGGGTGTAATAATAAGGGGCGGCAAAGGGGTCCTCGAAGCGATTACGACATGCAACAAAACAGTGGTGGTGGTGGTGGTGGTGGCGTCTGCCAACTTATAATTTAACTTCTGAATTACTCAATCAAAGCGAGCTAAGCTATTGTTCCGGTATTCTCCCTCTTGATCTTCTACAAGTTCGCGTATCGTTCTATACCGCAAAGATTAATATAAGGCAAGTGTATGTGTAAGTCTGTGTGTCGGTGTGTGAGTTGGGGAATCACTAGAACAAGCTCTTCATGCGACGACGTCTGAAAGGAAATCTGAAAACTTGATAGATGGAAGGGATGATGGTTGTTGAACGATGAACGGGGGGGAGCTTTCGTTATTTTTATTGTACGAGTTTGCAATTACCTGCTCGATGGAGCTCCTTTACCAACTTTTGAATACAAGAGAACGTGACTAATTAACTTATTATATTGTTGAAATATTAGAATTTCGCTGTGATTTATCAGGCGGCCAGATTTTCGAATATGTCGGGTCAATGTTGAAATGAAGTCATGAATAATGTACTCTAAATTAAAATTCTCCCCCATTATTATAGTTGTTACTATTTACAATATTACTATGGACTGCAATACAATTGCCACATTTATTTCCAACACTAAATGTCACTAGTGAATTCATAATCTAAATAAATGCAATTGTTCTACTCGCAGCCTCATATATCTCCTTGTTTGTTTGTCGCTTTTTCAAACTACTACCATTATTTCTTTCTCACTTTCACATCTATTCTGTCTTTGTTCAAATTTCCTCTTATCATTCATCATTATTATTATTTTCTATAATGATTTTCAAATATTTTATTTTGGATTGAATTTGATATTTTGACACTTCGCAAATCGCTAAAGAATATTATTCCAACTATGCAATTCCAATTGGGAATAAAAGTTATTCCAACTGGAAATTCATATACGACAAACAACAATTTTGTCAGTTTGGTTTTTCTCATCGATTTTGTAAATATAAATGGTGTTGCAGAATATTGAAATATTGGTATTTAGTCCATAAAAATTTGTTTGTTTTATGTCAATTCACAATGAAAAAATACACCATTATATATTGGAAATTGATAAAGCTTCATTTTAATGGAAAATTCCTATTTAACCTGTTGACCGAATTGGGAAATACAGACTGAATATTGAGCTGGGTGCATCGCCTCAATTTCTTCATTTGGTGTTGATTTCGATGAAACATTCAACTTTCTTCTTTCACTCGCAATCACCTCAGTATTTTTGTATATTTGTGATCGCTAGAGAATTCTGAAATTATTGTACCTCATAATCGATATTTTACTACATATTCTAATTTTTCAGGCTTAGACTATCTAGATTGGATCGAATTCATTTATATATGCTCTGAAAATTGTGTATTTGATCTCTTATGAATAATGCCTGAAAGTTGAGGGAAATAACTTTGAGGAAAATTTTCATTTTTCTCGATTACATAGGAATGGGGAAAATAATATCTATTTCACTTCTCAGCAATAAAATGAAAATAATCGGTGATTAAATTTACAGCTTCAATTTGTGAAATTGTGATCTAGGCCAACTCAAATTAACTAGTGAAATAGTTTCAAAAAATTTGAATTAATGTTGAAATATTAAATAAGCTCTAAATATCCCATTAATTTTAAATATGCAAGTTACATTTTAAATAAGAAAGTTATTGTAGTTTCCGCTAGACAATTGTTAATACTATCAAAAAAGTTCTCTTTAATCCTTATAAAATTCTATAGAATCTCATTCTAATCCAAGAATAAATATCCTTGGTTGGGAATTCACTTGTTTAAAAATTGCAGTTCCAATTTTGTATTCAAGATTGTGATGAAGACTAATATAAGTTGGTTTAGTATGAATTGGTTCGATCCAATTTGCATTTTCCGAAAGATGTTCAACTTGTAGTCTTTATTGAGTTATTTTCCAATCCAGGTGGGTCCTGTGAGGTTTAGGAAAGCTTTGTTAATAAACATT
>JAZBGZ010001566.1:0-11072 GCA_037414795.1 Stenodera caucasica
GTTTTACCACTACCAGTTTGAGCAATACCTAAAACATCACGTCCTAATAAAGCACATGGTATAGCTTGTGATTGTATCGGTGTTGGTTGTATATATTCAGCTTTAATTATCGATTTTAATAATTTATCATCGAAATTGAAATGTCCAAATGATGATACCGGTTTTGGTGGATTATTTCCCGATACATAAATATCGAATGTTCGTCTCAATTCCATTACTTGTTTATTTGTTAAATTTTTAATTTCTTCATGTTCATTATAGAAATTCTTTTCGAATGGTTCATAATCAATAAGTGAATGATCGATTGGTGGTAAAGGATCGATAATTTTCTTCTTATCAGGCGCTATCGGATTACCATCTTCATCATATTCAATATCGATTTCATCCTCTTGTTGTATAACACCAGCATTCGGATTTTCTTCCATATAACGATAATAACTCTCTTCAACATCCTCCTCTTCCAAATCATTTCGAACACCTCCGGTACCTTTAGGCGGTGGTGCATTCGTCGATTTTTGTTGTTCATTTTGCATTTGTTTCTCAATACCGGCCATATATGCATCTAATGGATCATCATCATCGTTATTTTGACTCGATTTCGCTTGATTATCATCCAAATTTGTCGGACTTCCCGGTGCTGGGATATAAGCCAAATCTGGTACTGTCTCTTCATCATCATCATCGAAATATCTACGAATTGAAACCGAATTAATAACGAATTCTTAATCAGATTTTGACTAAACAGACTCATCTTCAGTTGCGGCTCGTTTTCTACTACCACCCCAAGCTGCTGATAAAGCATTTTGACTAATTGCATTCATTGTAGAATAGCCTTGTTTGCTAATACCGCTAATTTGTGGCGGTGGTACAGCATTATGTCGTTTATTGTTCATTTGGAAACCACTATAATTGAAACCACTCATTTCTAGGTTAGTTCACTACAATACTCTATTATTACATTTAAACAATTATTTGTGTTATTTCTACAATTATTTGAATAATTTTTAAACGAATTATCGGTTTTTATAGCTATTTTTGTTAAAAAAAAGTCTTAATTATGAAATAATTATTGTAGGCGACATCTTGACGGATTTTCGTGTCAACAAATACCAACTGTAAATGAGAATTATCGCCAACTATAAAGGTAAAATCACTAAAATTTGTGATGATTCAACCGTGATTTATAACAGTATTTTGCAATTTTTATTGATTTTTCTTCGATTTTTTTCCATAATTTATTTACAAATCACTTCAATTATCGATTAGATGTTTGATTATTTATAATATTATTGGAAAATAATACAGGTAAATAATCTAGTTGCTTTGATTCGAAACAAAATGATTAATTGACAGAAAACGCCGCCTCTGCTTTGACAGTTGATTTACTATTTAGGTTATATTTTAATTTTCTGTTTTATTATTATTTTTTGTAATAATTATTAATGAGTAGTTTCGATAATTATTTTAATTATTATTAGTGTTGGTGTTTTTTTCCCCACGTTTCTGTTAAGGTAATTTGATTTGTTTCAATAAGCTTGGTATTATTAGTGATTCATTGTTGGGTGTTGTTAATTGTTGTTTTCTTGTTATTTAGGTTTATTATTGTTATCAATTATTGTAATTGAGAATAAAAACAACATGCCAACTCAACTAGTTAATGATAATAATATGAATGAGATACGTGCAAAAATTGCTTATAATGGTGAAGTTTTGATAACTTATATTAATCCGAATATAACATTCGATGAATTATTACAAGAAATTATTATAATTTGTCGTTTTGGACCAAATCAATTATTCACAATGAAATGGGTAGATGAGGAAGGTGATCCATGTATTATATCAACACAAATGGAATTAGATGAGGCATTACGTTTATATGAAATCAATCGAGACAGTGAAATTACCATACATGGTGAGTTTCAATCATTTATTAATCATCAATTAACAATTATTTCTATATTTGTTTATGTCTGATTTCGATTATTATTTGTAAAAGAATATGCTTTATTATGATTTTATTAGTAGTGTTTTTATTGTTTGCGATATTTAAGTTGGTAGTAAATCAGCGCCAAATTCAAACTCGAAATTATTACAATTGCGAATTACACAATTTTTATGAATTGTTAAAAAAAAAAAATTGATTTACATATTTCTGAATTATATTAACACTTAAATTTTGATGGTTTGGTTTAGATTATCCGGGGGCGGTATTATCGATTCCCGCCCTTCATCTTTACATGGTATAAACTGAGGGGGAGTTTATACCAGCTATACTGGGAACTAGAGTTTTTTTTTTTGTATTATATAACCTGAGGGGGTAGTTAGTTGAGGGAATAGATCAAGGATAGTGATGGTGGTGATGGTGGTGGTTGGGAGGGCGCCACCTGATTGGTATATCCTCGCCCTTATAACAGCGCCATTTTATTAGAAATCCCTGTCGACGTCGCGACGCCGTCGCCGTATAACAAATCATCCCCTTTGATCGTCATCATCTTTTTTAGAAAACAGCTATTTAATACTAGCACCTGTCCTGTTTAAAAGCAAGTTGAACATCGTCCTAGTGAACGATTTATACCCCTTTTATTTAAACACATTTAATCCAAATTATTATTTAAACCAAAAAAAAAAAATAGTAAAGAATCAATTAATTTTATACTGATAGAGAATTATAAGAAAATTGTCGAATAATAATTGTGAAATAATAGTTCCAAGTGAAAAACCTGTGATAAAGAGTCTTATAATTATTAAAAAATTGAAAAAAAATTATAATATTTAATAATAATAATATAAAGTGCATTTTCTGCTCTCTGGAATTGTTTGAAAAAGAAAACCCCAATTGCACAAATTTCCCATTAAATTAGAAGGTAAGTATTTAAAATTTCCAGTAAAAATTTATTATCAATTTATTAAATTAATTAATGATAATGGAAATTTATTAGTCCTTATCATTCGATAAAACCCTCGAATTTTATATAACTGATAAATCTTAACAATACAACCCCTTAATTTTGTTGAGGGTATAAATTTGAAGAGTGTGCGCGTGAGTTGGAATTTAATAATTCAATCTAATAGAAAATGAGAAAAATTGAAAATTAACCCTTATCAATTCCAATTAAATATAAATATAATCAATGACTTAATTGATTTTGACAAGAAAATTCCATTATTATTATTAGTCAATTAATTAGAGAATTTCACAATAATTGGCTTGTTTTTTTTTTTTTTCAATTTTTAGTTTTTGTTTATTGCGACCCAGTTTTATATTTTATTTTATTGGCATCGATGCAAAAAAGGGTGGTGCATGTTATTTTACCTCCCTTTACAATTTTTGTTTTTTGTTTTTTTAAATTGTAGAGTTTTTTTGATTCAACAACAACAACAACAACAAAACAATTGAGGATAATTCTGTTGAAATTAGCGTGGAATGTTTGATTTTATCAAGAAGTTTTAAATGGCTTGGGGATATTGGAGTGCTACAACTGTATCTGATAGGGGCCGTAGTCCTCGTCGGAATCAAAATGGCGCTACTTCTTCTACAACACAACAACAACAACAACAACATTATTATCAACAACAACAACAATTAGAAGATCGTCCAACTGTTTCACAACAACAACAACAACAATCTTATTCTACAAATAATCCAAATTTGAATAATAATGCAACAACAACAACAACAGCAATAACAAATGAATTTGAGGATGTAGCCCAATTTTCACGTCGACCATCATTAGATTTGAATTTAATTGGTCCACAAGGTGCTTTAGCTGGTATTTTATGTACAGCCCATAGTAGTAAACAAGGTGGTTGTGGTGGTGGTGGCGGTGGTGTTGGGGGTAGTGGTATTATTGGGGGTGGTACATTATCAGCTGGTAATACATTAACAAGAATTGGTAGTAAACATACAGCTGTTGAATATGCTGTACCACATCATTTATACCATCAATACCATAATAATAATAATAATAATAATGGTAATAATGGTCATGGTACAACAACAACATATATTGAATATCATCATAAACAATTATCATTTTCTGATGATGATAGTAGTTCAGAACCAGGATATGCTACAGGTTGGGAATTAATTTTTAATTTAAATTCATTCATTATANNCCATTTTATTATTAAAATTTCTAATCATTAATGCTTTATTTAGAGGGTTGGCAAAAATAAACGAGTTAATTACAAAATCTATAATCTCTCCGGGTTTTATTCAATTGTTTGTCTCTAATTATCACTTATTTTAATTATCTCTCAGTCATTATGTTGGAAATTCTGATGACAATTGAAGGGGATTTTCGACAATTTCTCAATTCTACATCAAAGTAGACTTATGATGAATTAGTAATTATTGTTTTGTTTCGGGTGATTTTGATGGACTATTCGATATATTAAGGGGATTTTTTTTAATTATCCATATGTAGGCCAATTAGGTAACAATAAATGTTTTGTTATCATAAAATTTTATCTTTTCCATATCAAATCTTTTTATCTTATTAGAATTTTGTTATTATTATTATTATTATTGTTAATAGTTTTGTAAGTGAGAACGTTCGAAATTTTCTAAATTAGTAAATTATGGTTTTTATTTAAATTAATTTTTTTAAATTTTAATTTATTGTTTTGTTATTGTTTTGCAAAGACTATTTGTCGAATATAAATAAAGTTATTTGTTCGTTTTTTTAAAAAAAAAAAAAATTCTTTTGTTTATAATTTTTTCTAATGGCTGATGATAATCGACCATGGTGGTGGTTTAATTTGAAATTATGGAAAGATATGGGTGAAGCTGCTATTTTATATTCATTACATCCAACTTATTCTTATGATGCATCATCGATTTTTTCCAATTTTCCACTATATAATACTAGTAAGATTTTCTTTTCTCTTCGTTTGAAGAAAAATTGATTAATAGAAAGAAATTTCTCCTTAAAATTTTTCTGATTTTCCACAATAAAGACGAAAATTGATAAGAATTATATTGTATTTATCTTATCAGTTCGATTTTTGTTGTATAATTTTGTTAAAAAATAAAATATTAATTTTTCTCGATATTATTTATATTAATAATACGTGTAATTTTTATTGTTTTATTATTTTTTATAATTATAATGGAAAAAGTTCGTTTATTAATTAATTTTGGTTGTTCGATAGTGTTTCCGAATGTACCACCGCAACCAGGTATGCCGTGTCAAGGGGAAGATAGTGAGTATTTTTTTTTGTTTTTTTTCTTTTATTTTTGGAAAATTTTCAAATAAAAGTCCCTAAAAATATCGAAATTATCAATAAATCGTTTAGTTAAAATGGCGCTGCCGAAATGACGATGATAAGATTTTTTGAATGTTTGATATTTTGTCCAAATCATCATCATAAACAAAAATTCGGTTGATAATTTTAATTAAATAATTTCAATTAATTCAAGTTTATTTTATTGTTTTTTAGGGAGTATCTATAGAAGAGGTGCTAGACGTTGGAGGAAACTTTATCGTGTTAATGGACATATTTTTCAAGCGAAACGATTCAATCGGGTTCGTATAATTTTTTTATTATAATTATTTTGTAATTTTGTGTAATTTTTTTATGATTTTTTAGAGGGCTTTTTGTGCATTTTGTGATGATAGAATTTGGGGTTTAGGCCGGCAAGGTTTCAAATGTATCCAATGTAAATTGTTGGTACATAAAAAATGTCATAAATTGGTACAAAAGCCATGTACAGTTGAATTAGTTGAACCTGTAGTAACAACAAATCAATCTGTAACAAATACAATACGTGATGATCATAATAATGGTGAAAGTCCATTAATAACAAATAATAATAATCAAGAATTATTGAATGAATTACGTGAACGTGAATTTATTGAACAATTACCATTACCAACAAATCAAGAATTAGAAGAATCTGTACCAGTTGAAGATCCAAATAATCGTAATATTGTTAGTGGTGATGTTGATGATTTAGAACCAGGTACACAACGTCAATATTCATTATTAGATTTTGATTTGATACGTGTAATTGGTCGTGGTTCATATGCTAAAGTATTAATGGTTGAATTAAAAAAAACAAAACGTATATATGCAATGAAAGTAATAAAAAAGGCATTAGTAACAGATGATGAAGATATTGATTGGGTACAAACTGAAAAGCATGTATTTGAAACAGCATCAAATCATCCATTTTTAGTTGGTTTACATTCGTGCTTCCAAACACCATCACGTTTATTTTTCGTTATTGAATTTGTACGTGGTGGTGATTTAATGTTTCATATGCAACGACAACGACGTTTACCTGAAGAACATGCACGTTTTTATGCTGCTGAAATTTCATTAGCATTGAATTTTTTACATTGTAAAGGTATAATTTATCGTGATTTGAAATTAGATAATGTTTTATTAGATCATGAAGGTCATATTAAATTAACTGATTATGGTATGTGTAAAGAAGGTATACGTTCTGGTGATACAACATCAACATTTTGTGGTACACCAAATTATATTGCACCAGAAATTTTACGTGGTGAAGATTATGGATTTTCAGTTGATTGGTGGGCTTTAGGTAATTATCATTTGTTTTTTAGAAATTTAATATAATTTTTATCAAATTTGGATACAATAGTCAAGTTTTAGTGGTTTAATTTCGAATAATTCCTCATTTTGCGAGAAAAATCTCAGATCAGTTTCCATCTTTTCTACCTTAATTCACGAATTTGAGAAGATTTTCATTTTTTTGTTGATAATGATATTTTTATAGTTTTCTGAGAAAATTGGGTATTTTCTCGAGTTTCAAGATCTATGTATTCCTTTTTGTTGAATTTTCTTAGTGAATTCTAAGTTTTCCAGTTGTATTTTTGAAATCTCAATTTTTTTTTCCTGATCATTTCTGGAGTTACTGAGAATTTCGACATCTTTCATTTGTATTTGAATAATTTTTGTTCTTTCTAATCAAAATAGTATTTTTTTTGTTATTAATTTTAAGTTGTTTTTCTTGAAAAAAATTGCGTTCTCAATTAGGATTTTCATATTTTTATGAGAAACTTCCCAATTTTCTCAAGTTTCAAGATTTTATATACTTAAATTTTCTGGTAGGATTTTCTTCGTGAATCCCAGATTTTCTAAGTTCTCTTATTGAATTCTCAAAAATTTTTTTTTCTTGGCCAATTTTCCAGAGTTACTGGAGACTTCAACATTTTCCGTTTGGATTTAAATAATTATTGCTCCAATTATAGTAATTAACAATTGAATCTTATAGGTATTTATTAACAAAATAGTCACTTTTTTGTGATTTTTCAAAATTGTTTTTCTCAAAATTGTCGTGGATTTTTTCCAAGAAAAAGAATTCTCAACTGAGATTTTTATAAGAAAATTGAGAATTTTCTCGAGTTTCAAGATTTTATGTATTCTTTTTTGTTGAATTTTCTTAGTGAATTCTAGCATTTCTAAGTTTTCCAGTTGAATTTTTGAAAACTCAAAATTTTCTTTTTTCTGATCAATTTTCTGGAGTTACTAAGAACTTCAATATTTTCCATTTGTATGTGAATAATTTTTGTTCTTTCTTATCAAAATAGTATTTTTTTTTTAATTTTTAGTTATTTTTCTTGAAAAAAATTGAGTTCTCAGTTGAGATTTTTATATTTTTATGAGAAAATTGAGAATTTTCTCAAGCTTTAAGATTTTATGTTTCTTTTTAATTGGATTTTCTTCGTGAATCTTAGAATTTCTCAGTTTTCCAGTTGAATTGTTAAATTTTCTTTTTCTTGGCCAATTTTTGAGAATTACTGGAGACTTCAACATTTTCCATTTATTTCTTTGCTCCTAATTATAGTAATTCCAAAAAAAAAATTCAAAAAGTATTTCTTATAAAAATGGTCAATTTTTTTAGCTGTTTTTTCAAAATTTTCATGTATTTCTTGAAAAAAATTGGGTTCTCAATTAAAATTTTCATATTTTTATGAGAAAACTCCCAATTTTCTCAGGTTTCAAGATCTTGTGTACTCAGACTTTCTTGTTGAATTTTTTTGTGAATCTCATAATTTCTAAGTTTTCTAGTTAAATTTTTGAAATCTCAGTTTTTTTTTCTCGGTCAATTTTCTAGAGTGATAATAATAAACAGTTGAATTTCATGAGTATTTCTTAACAAAATATTCAATGTTTTATATGGGGTTTTCAAAATTATTTTTCTCAAAATTCTCGTATATTTTTTTTTAAATTGAGCTCTCGAAAATTGGGAATTTTCTCAAGTTTCAAGATCTCTTGTTTCTTTTTTGTTGAATATTCTCCGTGAATCTTAGAATTTCTAAGTTTTCCAGTTGAATTTTTGAAATCTCAAAATTTTCTTTTTCTTGGTTAATTTTCGAGAATTACTAAAAACTTCAACATTTTCCATTTGGATTTGAAGAATTTTTGTTCTCAATTATGGTAACGAAATAAATTCAATAAGTATTTCTTATCTTAGAAGATTTTTAAAATTGTTTTCCTCTAAATTTTCATGTTTTTCTTGAAAAAATCTGAGCTCTCAATCAATCAGAATTTTAGTTTTTGATCAAATTTGGGATGCTTTTCATTCAAAGTTACAGTTTTTGAAAATTTAGTTCTACTTTGTCCAAAACAAAAACAAACACAAAAATTTTCAGTTACTTTTCAACTGGAAAAAGCTCCAATCTTTGACAGCCAATCTCAACTTTCGATTCAACATTTTTCCAAAAAAAAAACAAAAGTATGGTTTGCATCTTTTACAGTTTGTATTGATTTTTCAATTTTCCCCAATTTCCAGAATATTTGCCTCAATTTCGTCACGTCAACAGAAAGTTTACTTTTTTCTATTTTTCTCTACTTATAGTTAATCAAAAAATCAATATCTTGATAAGAATAATTTTGTAGTTTTAGAGTAGACTGAAATAGTAATTCTTTTGTTTTTTTTTCTTCTAAATTATAGGTGTTTTATTGTATGAAATGTTGGCTGGTCGTTCACCATTCGATATAGCTGGTGCATCAGAAAATCCTGATCAAAATACTGAAGATTATCTATTCCAAGTAATTTTAGAAAAAACAATCCGTATACCAAGATCATTAAGTGTGAAAGCTGCAAATGTTTTAAAAGGATTCTTAAATAAAAATCCAGCTGATCGTTTAGGATGTCACAGTCATGATTCATTCAACGAAATTACATCACATCAGTTCTTCAAGAGCATCGATTGGGATATGGTAAATATTGTTGTTATTATCATTAATATTATTTAGATAAATAAACAAAAAAATCTAAATTATGTATAATAAAAATTAGTTGAAACAAAGGAGAATTCCTCCACCATTTCGTCCAAAAATCTACAATATTTTACATAATTTCGATCCACAATTCACAAACGAATCAATCAATTTAACACCCGAAAACTCGTAAGTTCAATTAAACAACCCCTCTATTAATTATAATTAAAAATAAATAAAGCTAGTAAATTAATATAGATGCTTTTTTGGTCCTTTATAGCTTGAACAAAAACAAGTGCCACCCCCATATAAGCCACGCTTAGATTCTGATCGTGACTTAGCTAATTTCCCACCAGAATTTACCGATGAACCTGTCCATCTAACACCAGATGATCCGTAAGTTTGCTATTGAAAAATTTCTTAATTTAATTAATTATTTAATCAATTTTTTTTTTTTAATTTAAGGCATGTAATTGAGAAGATTGACCAATCAGAATTTGAAGGTTTCGAATATGTAAATCCTTTATTAATGTCATTAGAAGATTGCGTGTGACATAACGTATCGTGTGCATTACATCCAGATAATTTACCACCACCGCCACCCCCAATTTTACATCGTTATCCACCACCATTATTTCCACCACCGCCAATACCAACAGACAATTTGAATAATTACGATTTATTACAACAACAAATCAATGGACGATCACAACAACAATCGAAATCAATCCTACAAAATATATTCTGTTTACCATTAAATTAACACTATATAGGGGGTGGTTTCGAAAAATTCAAAAAATATTTCGACACAAATATATTAACAATATAGGTAAATTATAGAAAGTTTCTTCAATTTTTGAACAAAAAAAAAACAATATCTTCCAAATATTTAAATAGAATTGTTGAGCCTCAAATTTTTGCATTTATTCAAAATAATAATAATAATAGTTGGGAAAAAAAAAAACTAGTTGTACCAACGAAGCTTACAAAAATTACAGCACTATTAGTTGTAAATATTGAATTATAATAACAAAAGAAGAATTAGTTTGACTTGATTTTAAAAATTTTGGACAATTTTGTTGTTGTTATTATATTTCTTGGAGTTTATCAAAAACAATTGCACTTATATCCCTATGATAATCTGATAGTATTGGAGTTTTCTGCGAAATAAACCAATTTCGACTGACTTAAGTCAGTTATAGTAATTAACCGATAATTAATCGGTTTTTTTTGTATTATATACAGATGGAGGATTGACTTTATTTAATAATAGTAATAATAATAATTATAGTTAGTAGATTTGAGGATGAATGATAAAAATATATAACTATTCGCTTATTATCAACTTTATTATGTTTATTTGTAGGATTCAAGTATTTTCTTAATTTTTTTTATTAATTAATAGAATTCAAGTATTTTTTACATTCCGTTTATCACCATTATTATTATTATTGGGATTAATTATAATTTATTATTCAATTATTATTATTTTTTTGAGAATTTGTATAATTTTCCAAAAAAAAAAACAATAAAAATCACAATAATTACTCAATTTTCGGCTTCAATTCATTGATTGAATTCTGAACGAATTTCGAATGAAACAATAGAACCGAAATCGAAGATCCTAAAATTGCCCCAATCCAGTAGACTATCAAATGTTCAATGAATGTATTACCATGACAACCCAATTTCAGCGATGTGGCTAGAGCTGGATTAAAGTAGCCTCCGGAAAAATTGAAAGCTACAAAAGAAAAAAAATGTTACTATTAATTACAGGAATTTTCCAGGTGGATTTTTCGGGCGAATTCCCGGTGATTCTAGTATCGATTTAGGCCGGATCACTCTCGATTGACCATGGCGAATCGGTAACA
>JAZBGZ010001568.1:0-15341 GCA_037414795.1 Stenodera caucasica
TTCTGAATCATTTCTCGATAAAATTGAGAGAGCCTAAAGAGATTTCTGCATGGATTTTCTGAGTTCATCCAATCACCTTTGACTTTTTTTCATTCAAGTAACAATTAAAGGAAGAAATAAAGCAGTTGGTTATAGGGGCGGAGCGGTCAGCGGAGACCGATGGAAACACCTACAAAATCTATTCAGCAGCCATCGGACACATTCACCAATTGCCGGCGTTCCAAATCAACCGAAGTCGAAATTACGGGTTAGGGGTCGCTTAAAAATAACATCTTTTAGAAAAAATTCAACAATATTAAAAGTGCTTTTGAATGATTTTTCAATGAATTTGAGAGAGACTGAAGAGATACTTGCATGGATTTTCTGAGTTCATCCAATCACCATTGACTTTTTTTTATTTAAGTTACAACTTGAGGGAGGAATGAAGCAGTTGGTTCTAGGGGTGCAGTGGTCAGCGGAGACCGATGGAAACACCTACAAAATCTATTCAGCAGCCATCGGACACATTCACCAATTGCCGGCGTTCCAAATCAACCGAAGTCGAAATTACGGGTTAGGGGTGGCTTAAAAATAACATCTTTTAGAAAAAATTCAACAATATTAAAAGTGCTTTTGAATGATTTTTCAATGAATTTGAGAGAGACTGAAGAGATACTTGCATGGATTTTCTGAGTTCATCCAATCACCATTGACTTTTTTTCATCAAAGTTTCAATTTAAGGAAGGAATGAAGCAGTTGGTTCTAGGGTTGAAGCGGTCATCGGAGACCGATGAAATCACCAACAAAATCTATTCAGCAGCCATCGAACATATTCACAAATTGCCAGCATTCCAAATCAACTGAAGTCGAAATTACGCGTTAGGGGTGGCTGAAAAAATTACATCTATCAGAACAAATTCAACAATGTCAAAATTGCTCCTGAATTATTTTTTAAAAAAATTGAGAGAGACTGAAGAGATTTTTGCATGGATTTTCTGAGTTCATCCAATCGCCAGTGACATTCTTTCATTCGAGTTACAAGTTAAGGGAGAATTGAAGCAGTTGTTTCTAGGGATGAAGCGGTCAGCGAAGACCAATGAAATCACCTACAAAATCTATTCAGCAGCCATTGAATACATTCGCAAATTGCCAGCATTCCAAATCAACTGAAGTTGAAATTACGGGTTAGGGGTGGCTGGAAAATAACATCTTTTAGAAAAAATTCAACAATGTCAAAATTGCTTCTGAATCATTTCTCTATAAAATGGAGAGAGACTAAAGAGATTTCTGCATGGATTTTCTGAGTTCATCCAATCACCTTTGACTTTTTTTCATTCAAGTAACATTTAAAGGAAGAAATAAAGCAGTTGGTTATAGGGGCGGAGCGGTCAGCGGAGACCGATGGAAACACCTACAAAATCTATTCAGCAGCCATCGGACACATTCACTAATTGCCGGCATTCCAAATCAACCGAAGTCGAAATTACGGGTTAGGGGTGGCTTAAAAATAACATCTTTTAGAAAAAATTCAACAATATTAAAAGTGCTTTTGAATGATTTTTCAATGAATTTGAGAGAGACTGAAGAGGTTTTTGCATCGATATTCTAAGTTCATCCAATCACCATAGACTTTTTTTCATTTAAGTTACAACTTAAGGGAGGGATGAAGCAGTTGGTTCTAGGGGTGCAGTGGTCAGCGGAGACCGATGAAAACGCCTACAAAATCAAATCAGCAGCCATCGAACACATTCAAAAAGTTGCCAGCATTTCACATCACTTGGAGTCGAAGTTACGGGTCAAGTGTGGCTGAAAAAAAACATCTTCCAGAAAAAATTCAACAATGTCAAAATTGCTTCTGAATCATTTCTCGATAAAATTGAGAGAGCCTAAAGAGATTTCTGCATGGATTTTCTGAGTTCATTCAATCACCTTTGACTTTTTTTCATTCAAGTAACAATTAAAGGAAGAAATAAAGCAGTTGGTTATAGGGGCGGAGCGGTCAGCGGAGACCGATGGAAACACCTACAAAATCTATTCAGCAGCCATCGAACACATTCACCAATTGCCGGCAGTCCAAATCAACTGAAGTCGAAGTTACGGGTTAGGGGTGGCTGAAAAAAAACATCATTTAGAAAAAAATCAACAATTTCCAAATTGCTCATGAATGATTCCTCAATAAAATTGAGAGAGACTAATGAGATACTTGCATGGATTTTCTGAGTTCATGCAATCACCATTGACTTTATTCCATTTAAGTTCCAATTCAAGGGAAAAATAGAGCAGTTGGTTCTACGGGTGCAGCGGTCAGCGGAGACCGATGAAAACGCCTTCAAAATCAATTCAGCAGCCATCGAACACATTCAAAAAATTGCCAGCATTTCACAACACTTGGAGTCGAAGTTACGGGTTAGGTGTGACTGAAGAAAAAACATCTTTTAGAAAAAATTCAACAATGTCAAAATTGCTTCTGAATTATTTCTCAATAAAATTGAGAGAGACTGAAGAGATTTCTGCATGTATTTTTTGAGTTCATCCAATCACCATTGACTTTTTTTCATTGAAGTTACAATTTAAGGAAGGAATGAAGAAGTTGGTTCCAGCGGTTAAGCGGTCGGCGGAGACCGATGAAATCACCTACAAAATCAATTCAGCAGCCATCGAACACATTCACTAATTGTGAGCACTCCAAATCAATTGAAGTCAAAGTTACGGGTTAGGGGTGGCTGAAAAAATAACATCTTTTAGAAAAAATTCAACAATTTCCAAATTGCTTATGAATCATTTCTCAATAAAATTGAGAGAGACTAAAGAGATACTTGCATGGACTATCTGAGTTCATCCAATCACCATTGTTTTTGTTTCATTTCAAATTACAATTTGAGGGAGAAATGAAGCAGTTGGTCTTAAGGGTGGAGCGGTCAGCGGAGACCGATGAAAACACCTACAAAATCAATTCAGCAGCCATCGAACACATTCACCAATTGCCAGCATTCCAAATCACTTGGAGTCGATGTTACGGGGTAGGTGTGTCTGAAAAAAAACATCTTTCAGAAAAAATTCAACAATGTCTGAATTGCTTCTGAATTACTATCAATAAAATTGAGAGAGATTGAAGAGATTTTTGCATGGATTTTCTAAGTTCATCCAATCACCATTGACTTTGTTCCATTCAAGTTCCAATTCAAGGGAGAAATAGAGCAGTTGGTTCTAGGGGTGCAGCGGTCAGCGGAGACCGATGAGATCACCTAAAAAATCTATTCAGCAGCCATCGAACACATTCACCAATTGCCAGCATTCCAAATCAACTGAATCGAAGGGACGGGTTAGGGGTGGCTGGAAAAATAACATCTTTTAGAAAAAATTCAACAATATTAAAATTGCTTTTGAATGATTGCTCAATAAAATTGAGGGAGACTAAAGAGATACTTGCATGTTTTTCTAAGTTCATCCAATCACCATTGACTTTTTTCCATTTGAGTTACGATTTGAGGGAGGAATAGAGCAGTTGGTTCTGGGGGTGAAGCGGTCAGCGGAGACCGATGGAATAAACTACAAAATATATTCAGCAGATATCGAACACATTCATCAAGTGCCAGCATTTTAAATCAACTGAAGTCGAAGATACGGACTAGGGGTAGCTGAAAGAATAACATCTTCTAGAGAAAATTCAACAATATCAAAATTGCTTTTGATAGATTGCTCAATGAAATTGTGAGAGAGTGAAGAGATACTTGCATGTTTTTCTAAGTTCATCCAATCACCATTGACTTTTTTCATTTAAGTTACAATTTAAGGGAGGAATAAAGCAGTTGGTTCCGGGAGTAAAGCGGTCAGCGGAGACCGATGGAATAAACTACAAAATCTATTCAGAAGATTTCGAACACATTCACCGATTGCCAGCATTCCAAATCAACTGACGTCAAAGTAACGGACTAGGGGTAGCTGAAAGTATAACATCTTCTAGAGAAAATTCAACAATATCAAAATTGCTTTTGATAGATTGCTCAATGAAATTGAGAGAGACTGAAGTGAGACTTGCATGTTTTTCTAAGTACATCCAATCACCATTAACTTTTTTCCATTTAGTTACAATTTAAGGGAGGAATAAAGCAGTTGCTTCTGGGGGTGAAGCGGTCAGCGAAGACCTAGGAAATAAACTACAAAATCTATTCAGAAGATTTCGAACACATTCACCGATTGCCAGCATTCCAAATCAACTGAAGTCAAAGTTACGGACTAGGGGTAGCTGAAAGTATAACATCTTCTAGAGAAAATTCAACAATATCAAAATTGCTTTTGATAGATTGCTCAATGAAATTGAGAGAGACAGAAGAGATACTTGCATGTTTTTCTAAGTTCATCCAATCACCATTGACTTGTTTCCATTTAAGTTACAATTTAAGGGAGGAATAAAGCAGTTGGTTCTGGAGGTGCAGCGGTCAGCGAAGACCGATGGAATAAACTACAAAATCTATTCAGAAGATTTCGAACACATTCACCGATTGCCAGCATTCCAAATCAACTAAAGTCAAAGTTACGGACTAGGGGTAGCTGAAAGTATAACATCTTCTAGAGAAAATTCAACAATATCAAAATTGCTTTTGATAGATTGCTCAATGAAATTGAGAGAGACAGAAGAGATACTTGCATGTTTTTCTAAGTTCATCCAATCACCATTGACTTTTTATTATTTAAGTTACAATTTGAGGGAGGAATGAAGCAGTTGGTTCTGGAGGTGAAGCGGTCAGCGAAGACCGATGGAATAAACTACAAAATCTATTCAGAAGATTTCGAACACATTCACCGATTGCCAGCATTCCAAATCAACTGAAGTCAAAGTTACGGACTAGGGGTAGCTGAAAGAATAACATCTTCTAGAGAAAATTCAACAATATCAAAATTGCTTTTGAATGATGGGTTAATTGAATTGAGAGAAACTGAAGGGATACTTGCATGTTTTACTAAGTTCATCCTATCACCATTGAATTATTTCCATTTCAGTTACAATTTAAGGGAGGAATAAAGCAGTTGGTTCTGGAGGTGGAGCGGTCAGCGGAGAACGATGGAATAAACTACAAAATCTATTCAGCAGATATCGAACACATTCATCAAGTGCCAGCATTTCAAATCAACTGAAGTCGAAGTTACGGACTAGGGGTAGCTGAAAAAATAACATCTTCTAGAGAAAATTCAACAATATCAAAATTGCTCTTGAATGATTGGTTGATAAAATTGAGAGAGACTGAATAGATACCTGCATGGATTTTCTGAGTTCATCAAATCACCATTGACTTTTTTTCATTTAAGTTACAAGTTAAGGGAGGAATAGAGCATATAGATCTAGGGGTGAAGCGGTCAGCGGAGACCGATGGAATAAACTACAAAATATATTCAGCAGATATCGAACACATTCATTGAGTGCCAGCATTTTAAATCAACTGAAGTCGAAGATACGGACTAGGGGTAGCTGAAAGTATAACATCTTCTAGAGAAAATTCAACAATATCAAAATTGATTTTGAATGATTGCTCAATGAAATTGAGAGAGACTGGAGTGATACTTGCATGTTTTTCTAAGTACATCAAATCACCATTAACTTTTTTCCATTTAAGTTACAATTTAACGGGGGAATAAAGCAGTTGGTTCTGGGTGTGAAGCGGTCAGCGAAGACCGATGAAATTGCCTACAAAATCTATTCAGCAGCCAACGAACACATTCACCGATTGCCAGCATTCCAGATCAATTAAAGTCGAAATTACGGGTTAGGAGTGGCTGAAGAATAACATCTTTTGGAAAAAATTCAACAATGTCAAGATTGCTTTTGAACGATTCGTTAATAAAATTGAAAGAGACTGAATACATACCTGCATGGATTTTCTAAGTTCATCCAATCAACATTGACTTTTTTTCATTCAAGTTACAATTTAAGGGAGGAATAAAGCAGTTGGTTCTAGGGGTGGAGCGGTCAGGGGAGACCGATGAAAACACCTATAAAATGTATTCAGCAGCCTTTAAACGCATTCAGCAATTGCTAGCATTCCTTTTCAACTAAAGTCAAACTTACGGGTTGAGAGTGGCTGAAAAAATAACATCTTTTAGAAAAAATCCAACAATATCAGAATTGGTTTTAATTGATTTCTCAATATGATTGAGAGAGACTGAAGAGTTTTTCGCATGGATTTTCTGAGTTCGTCCAATCTCCATTGACTTTTTTTCATATAAGTTACAATTTAAGGGAGGAATAAAGCAGTTGGTTCTAGTGGTTAAGCGGTCAGCGGAGACCGATGAAATCACCTACAAAATCTATTCAGCAGCCATCGAACACATTCACCAATTGCTAGCATTCCAAATCAACTGAAGTCGAAATTACGGTTAGGGGTGGCTGTAGAATAACATATTTTAAAAAAAATTCAACAATATTAAAAGTGCTTTTGAATGCTTTTTTAATGAATTTGAGAGAGACTGAAGAGATCTCTGCATGGATTTTCTAAGTTCATCCAATCACCATTGACTTTTTTTCATTTAAGTTCCAATTCAAGGGAGAAATAGAGCAGTTGGTTCTAGGGGTGCAGCGGTCAGCGGAGACCGATGAAAATGCCTACAAAATCAATTCAGCAGCCATCGAACACATTCAAAAAATTGCCAGCATCTCACATCACTTGGAGTCGAAGTTACGGGCTAGGTGAGGCTGAAAAAAAAACATCCTTCAGAAAAATCAATAATGTCAAAATTGTTTCTGAATCATTTCTCAATAAAATTGAGAGAGACTGAAGAGATATCTGCATCGATTTTCTGAGTTCATCCAATCACCATTGACATCTTCTCATTTGAGTTACAACTTGAGGGAGGAATGAAGCAGTTGTTTCTAGGGGTGAAGCGGTCAGAGGAGACCGATGAAAACACCCACAAAATCAATTTAGCAGCCAACGAACACATTCACCTATTGCCAGCATTCCAAATCAATTGAAGTCGAAATTACGGATAAGGGGTGGCTGGAAAAATAACATCTTTCAAAAAAACTTCTACAATATCAGAATTGCTTTTAAATGATCTCTTAATAAAGTTGAGAGAGACTGAAGAGATTTTTGCATGGATTTTCTGAGTTCATCCAATCACCATTGACTTTTTTTCATTAAAGTTACAATTTAAGGAAGGAATGAAGCAGTTGGTTCTAGGGTTGAAGCGGTCATCGGGGACCGATGAAATCACCAACAAAATCTATTCAGCAGCCATCGAACATATTCACCAATTGCCAGCATACCAAATCAACTGAAGTCGAAATTACGCGTTAGGGGTGGCTAAAAAAATCACATCTTTCAGAACAAATTGAACAATGTCAAAATTGCTCCTGAATTATTTTTTAATAAAATTGAGAGAGACTGAAGATATTTTTGCATGGATTTTCTGAGTTCATCCAATCGCCAATGACATTCTTTCATTTGAGTTACAATTTAAGGGAGGATTAAAGCAGTTGTATCTAGGGATGAAGCGGTCAGCGAAGACCGATGAAATCACCTACAAAATTATTTCAGCAGCCATCGAACACATTTGCCAATTGCCAGCATTCCAAATCAACTAAAGTTGAAATTACGGGTTAGGGGTGGCTGGAAAATAACATCTTTTATAAAAATTCAACAATATCAAAAGTGCTTTTGAATGATTTTTCAATGAATTTGAGAGAGACTGAAGGGATACTCCCATAATTTTTTTTGTTCATCCAATCACCATTGACTTTTTTTTATTCAAGTAACAATTCAAGGGAGAAATAAAGCAATTGGTTCTAGGGATACAGCGGTCAGCGGAAACCGATGGAATCACCTACAAAATCTATTCAGCAGATATCGAACACATTCACCAAGTGCCAGCATTTCAAATCAACCAAAGTCAAAATTACGGGTTAGGGGTGGCTGAAAAAATGACATCTTTAAAAAAAAATCCAACAATATCAAAATTGCTTTCGAATGATTGCTCAAAAAAATTTAGAGAGACTGAAGAGATACTCGCATGTTTTTCTAAGATCATTCAATCACCATTGACTTTTTTTCATTCAAGTTACAATTCAAGGGAGAAATAAAGCAATTGGTTTTAGGGGTAAAGCGAGCAGCGAAGGCCGATGAAATCACCTACAAAATCTATTCAACAGCCATCGAGCTCATTCACCAAGTGCCAGCATTTCAAATCAACTGAAGTCGGAATTACGGACTAGGGGTGGCTAAAGTAATCACATCTTCTAAAAAAAAATTCAACAGTATCAAGATTGCTTTTGAATGATTGGTTGATAAAATTGAGAGAGACTGAATAGATCCTTGCATGGATTTTCTGAATTCATCCAATCACCATTGACTATTTTTTATTTGAGTTACAATTTAAGGGAGGAATAAAGCATATGGTTCTAGGGGTAAAGCGGTCAGCGGAGTTCGATGAAATTACCTACAAAATCTATTCAGCAGCCATCGAAAACTTTCACCAATTGCCAGCATTCCAAATCAACTGAAGTCGAAGATACGAGTTAAGGGTGGCTGAAAAAATAACATTTTTTAGGAAAAATTCAACAATATCAAAATTGCTTTCGAATGATTGCTCAATAAAATTGAGAGAGACTGAAGAGATACTTGCATGTTTTTCTAGGTTTATCCAATCACCATTGACTTGTTTCCATTTAGGTTACAATTTAAGGGAGGAATAAAGCAGCTGGTTCTAGGGGTGAAGCGGTCAGCGGAGACCGATGAAATCACCTACAAAATCTATTCAGCAGATATCGAACACATTCATCAAGTGTCAGCATTTCAAATCAACTGAAGTCGAAGTTACGGACTAGGGGTTGCTAACATCTTCTAGAGGAAATTCAACAATATCAAAATTGCTTTTGATAGATTGCTCAATGAAATTGATAGAGACCAACGAGATACTTGCATGTTTTTCTAAGTTCATCCAATCACAATTGACTTTTTCCCATTTAAGTTACAATTCAAAGCAGGAATAAAGAGTTGGTTTTGGGGGTGGAGCGGTCAGCGGAGACCAATGGAATAAACTACAAAATCTATTCAGAAGATATCGAACACATTCACCGATTGCCAGCATTCCAAATCAACTGTAGTCAAAGTTACGGACTAGGGGTGGCTGGAAAAATAACATCTTTTAGAAAAATTCAACAATATCAAAATTGCTTTCGAATGATTGCTCAATAAAATTGAGAGAGACTGAAGAGATACTTGCATGTTTTTCTAGGTTTATCCAATCACCATTGACTTGTTTCCATTTAGGTTACAATTTAAGGGAGGAATAAAGCAGCTGGTTCTAGGGGTGAAGCGGTCAGCGGAGACCGATGAAATCACCTACAAAATCTATTCAGCAGATATCGAACACATTCACCAAGTGCCAGCATTTCAAATCAACTGCAGTCGAAATTACAGGTTAGGGGTGGCTGGAGTAATAACATCTTTCAAAAAAACTTCAACAGTATCAAAATTGCTTTTGAATGATTGGTTGATAAAATTGAAAGAGACTGAATAGATCCTTGCATGGATTTTCTGAATTTATCCAATCACCATTGACTATTTTTCATTTGAGTTACAATTTAAGGGAGGAATAAAGCAGATAGTTCTAGGGGTGAAGCGGTCAGCGGAGACCGATGAAATCACCTACAAAATCTATTCAGCAGCCATCGAACACATTCACCATTTGCCAGCATTCCAAATCAACTGAAGTCGAATATACGGGTTAGGGGTGGCTGAAAAAATAACATTTTTTAGGAAAAATTCAACAATATCAAAATTGCTTTCGAATGATTGCTCAATAAAATTGAGAGAGACTGAAGAGGTACTTGCATGTTTTTCTAGGTTTATCCAATCACCATTGACTTGTTTCTATTTAGGTTACAATTTAAGGGAGGAATAAAGCAGCTGGTTCTAGGGGTGAAGTGGTCAGCGGAGACCGATGAAATCACCTACAAAATCTATTCAGCAGATATCGAACACATTCACCAAGTGCCAGCATTTCAAATCAACTGAAGTCGAAATTACGGACTAGGGGTGGCTAAAGTAATCACATCTTCTAAAAAAAAATTCAACAGTATCAAAATTGCTTTTGAATGATTGGTTGATAAAATTGAGAGAGACTAAATAGATCCTTGCATGGATTTTCTGAGTTAATATAATCACCATTGACTCTTTTTCATTTGAGTTACAATTCAAGGGAGCAATAAAGCAGATAGTTCTAGGGGTGAAGCGGTCAGCGGAGACAGATGGAATCACCTACGAAATCTATTTAGCAGCCATCGAACACATTCACCAATTGCCAGCATTCCAAATCAACTGAAGTCGAAGATACGGGTTAGGGGTAGCTGAAAAAATAACATCTTTAAGAAAAAATTTAACGATATCAAGATTGCTTTTGAATGATTGCTCAATAGAATTGAGAGAGACTGAAGAGATACTCCCATGTTTTTCTTAGTTCATCCAATCACCATTTTTTCCATTTAAGTTACAATTCAAGGGAGGAATGAAGCAATTGGTTTTAGGGGTAAAGTGGTCAGTGGAGACCGATGAGATCACCTACAAAAACTATTGAGCAGCCATCGAACACATTCACCAATTGCCAGCATTCCAAATCAACTGAAGTCGAAGATACGGGTTAGGGGTGGCTGGAAAAATAACATTTTTTAGAAAAAATTCAACAATATCAAAATTGCTTTTGAATTATTTCTCAATAAAATTGAGAGAGTCTGAATATATACTCGCATGGATTTTCTGAGTTTATCCAATCACCATTCACTTCATTCCATTTAAGTAACAATTTGAGGGAGGAATAAAGCTGTTGGTTCTAGGGGTGATGCGGTCAGCGGGCACTGATGAAATCAACTACAAAATCTATTCAGCAGTCATCGAACACATTCACCTATTGCCAGCATTTCAAATCTAATGAATTCGAAGATACGGGTTGGGGGTGGCTGGAAAAATAACATTTTTTAGAGAAAATTAACCAATATCAAAATTGCTTCTGTATGATTGCTCAATAAAATTGAAAGAGACTGAATAGATCCTTGCATGGATTTTCTGAGTTTATACAATCACCATTGACTTTATATCATTTGAGTTACAATTCAAGGGAGGAATAAAGCAGATAGTTCTAGGGGTGGAGCGGTCAGCGGAGACCGATAAAATCACCTACAAAATCTATTCAGCAGCCATCGAACACATGCACCAATTGCCAGCATTCCAAATCAAATGAAGTCGAAGATACGGGTTACGGGTGGCTGTAAAAATAACATCTTCTAGAAAAAATTCAACAATATCAAAATTGCTTTCGAATGATTCGTTAATTAAATTGAGGGAGACTCAATAGATCCTTGCATGGATTCACTGAGCTCATCCAATCACCATTTACTTCTCACCATTAAAGTTACTAATCAAGGCAGGAATAAAGCGGTTGGTTCTGGGGGTGAAGCGGTCAGCGGAGACCGATGAAATCACCTACAAAATCTATTCAGCAGATATCGAACACATTCACCAAGTGCCAGCATATCAAATCAATCGAAGTCGAAATTACGGGTTAGGGCTGGCTGAAAAAATAACATCTTTAAGAAAAAATCCAACAATTTCAAAATTGCTTTTGAGTGATTGCTCAATAAAATTGAGAGAGACTAAAGAGATCCTTGCATGTTTTTCTAAGTTCATCCAATCACCATTGACTTTTTCCCATTTAAGTTACAATTTGAGGGAGGAATAACACAGTTGGTTCTGGGGGTGAAGCGGTCTGCGGAGACCGATGGAATAAACTACAGAATCTATTCAGAAGATATCGAACACATTCACCGATTCCCAGCATTCCAAATCAACTGAAGTCAAATTTACGGACTAGGGGTGGCTGGAAAAATAACACCTTTTAGAAAAAATTCAACAATATCAAAATTGCTTTTGAATGATTGCTCAATAAAATTGAGAGAGACTAAAGAGATCCTTGCATGATTTTCTAAGTTCATCCAATCACCATCGACTTTTTTCCATTCAAGTTACAATTTGAGGGAGGAATAAAGCAGTTGGTTCTGGGGGTGAAGCGGTCAGCGGAGACCGATGGAATAAACTACAAAATATATTCAGCAGATTTCGAACACATTCACCAAGTGCCAGCATTTTAAATCAAATGAAGTCAAAGTTACGGACTAGGGGTAGCTGAAAAAATAACATTTTCTACAGAATATTCAACAATATCAAAATTGATTTTGAATGATTGCTCAATGAAATTGAGAGAGACTGAAGTGATACTTGCATGTTTTTCCAAGTACATCCAATCACCATTAACTTTTTTCCATTCAAGTTACAATTTAAGGGAGGAATAAAGCAGTTGTTTCTGAGGGTGAAGCGGTCAGCGAAGACCGATGAAATGAACTACAAAATCTATTCAGAAGATTTCGAACACATTCACCGATTGCCAGCATTCCAAATCAACTGAAGTCAAAGTTACGGACTAGGGGTAGCTGAAAGTATAACATCTTCTAGAGAAAATTCAACAATATCAAAATTGCTTTTGAATGATTGCTCAATAAAATTGAAAGAGACTAAAGAGATCCTTGCATGTTTTTCTAAGTTCATCCAATCACCATCGACTTTTTTCCATTCAAGTTACAATTTGAGGGAGGAATAAAGCAGTTGGTTCTGGGGGTGAAGCGGTCAGCGGAAACCGATGGAATAAACTACAAAATATATTCAGCAGATTTTGAACACATTCACCAAGTGCCAGCATTTTAAATCAACTGAAGTCAAAGTTACGGACTAGGGGTAGCTGAAAAAATAACATTTTCTACAGAATATTCAACAATATCAAAATTGATTTTGAATGATTGCTCAATGAAATTGAGAGAGACTGAAGTGATACTTGCATGTTATTCCAAGTACATCCAATCACCATTAATTTTTTTTCATTTAAGTTACAATTTAAGGGAGGAATAAAGCAGTTGGTTCTGGGGGTGAAGCGGTCAGCGGAGACCGATGGAATAAATCACAAAATCTATTCAGAAGATATCGAACACATTCAGCGATTGCCAGCATCCCAAATCAACTGAAGTCAAAGTTACGGACTAGGGGTGGCTGGAAAAATAACATCTTTTAGAAAAAACTCAACAATATCAAAATTGCTTTTGAATGATTGCTCAATAAAATTGAGAGAGACTAAAGAGATCCTTGCATGATTTTCTAAGGTCATCCAATCACCATCGACTTTTTTCCATTCAAGTAACAATTTGAGGGGGGAATAAAGCAGTTGGTTCTGGGGGTGAAGCGGTCAGCGGAGACCGATGGAATAAGCTACATAATCTATTCAGCAGATATCGAACACATTCACCGATTGCCAGCATTCCAAATCAACTGAAGTCAAAGTTACGGACTAGGGGTGGCTGGAAGAATAACATCTTTTAGAAAAAATGTATCTATATCAAAATTGCTTGTGGATGATTGCTCAATGAAATTGAGAGAGACTGAAAAGATACTTTCATGTTTTTCTAAGTTCATCCAATCACCATTGACTTTTTCCCATTCAAGTTACAATTTAAGGCAGGAATAAAGCAGTTGGTTCTGGGGGTGAAGCGGTCAGCGGAGACCGATGGAATAAACTACAGCATCTATTCAGCAGCCATCGAACACATTTACCAATTGCCAGCATTCCAAATCAACTGTAGTCAAAGTTACGGACTAGGGGTAGCTGAAAAAATAACATTTTCTACAGAAAACTCAACAATATCAAAATTGATTTTGAATGATTGCTCAATGAAATTGAGAGAGACTAAAGTGATACTTGCATGTTTTTCCAAGTACATCCAATCACCATTAACATTTTTCCATTCAAGTTACAATTTAAGGGAGGAATAAAGCAGTTGGTTCTGGGGGTGAAGCGGTCAGCGGAGACCGATGGAATAAACTACAAAATCTATTCAGAAGATATCGAACACATTCACCGATTGCCAGCATTCCAAATCAACTGAAGTCAAAGTTACGGACTAGGGGTAGCTAAAAGTATAACATCTTCTAGAGAAAATTCAACAATATCAAAATTGCTTTTGATAGATTGCTCAATGGAATTGAGAGAGACTGAAGAGATACTTGCATGTTTTTCTAAGTTCATCCAATCACCATTGACTTTCTTTCATTTAAGTTACAATTTAAGGGAGGAATAAAGCAGTTGGTTCTGGGGGTGAAGCGGTCAGCGGAGACCGATGGGATAAACTACAAAATGAATCCAGCAGATATCGAACACATACACCGATTGCCACCATTCCAAATCAACTGAAGTCAAAGTTAAGGACTAGGGGTAGCTGAAAAAATAACATCTTCTAGAGAAAATTCAACAATATCAAAATTGCTTTTGGATGATCGCTCAATGAAATTGAGAGAGACTGATAAGATACTTTCATGTTTTTCTGAGTTCATCCTATCACCATTGAACTATTTTCATTTCAGTTACAATTTAAGGGAGGAATAAAGCAGTTGGTTCTGGGGGTGAAGCGGTCAGCGGAAACCGATGGAATAAACTACATAATCTATTCAGCAGATAACAAACACATTCACCTATTGCCAGCATTCCAAATCAACTGAAGTCAAAGTTACGGACTAGGGGTAGCTGAAAAAATAACATCTTCTAGAGAAAATTCAACAATATCAAAATTGCTTTTGGATGATTGCTCAATGAAATTGAGAGAGACTGATAAGATACTTTCATGTTTTTCTAAGTTCACCCAATCACCATTGACTTTTTCCCATTTAAGTTACAATTTAAGGGAGAAATAAAGCAGTTGGTTCTGGGGGTGGAGCGGTCAGCGGAGACCGATGGAATGAACTACAAAATCTATTCAGCAGATATCGAACACATTCATCAAGTGCCAGCATTTCAAATCAACTGGAGTCGAAGTTACGGACTAGGGGTAGCTGAAAGTATAACATCTTCTAGAGAAAATTCAACAATATCAAAATTGCTTCTGATAGATTGCTCAATATAATTGAGAGAGACTGAAGAGATACTTGCATGTTTTTCTAAGTTCATCCAATCACCATTGACTTTTTTTCATTTAAGTTACAATTCAAGGGAGTAATAAAGCAGTTGGTTCTGGGGGTGGAGCGGTCAGCGAAGACCGATGGAATAAACTACAAAATCTATTCAGAAGATTTCGAACACATTCACCGATTGCCAGCATTCCAAATCAACTGAAGTCAAAGTTACGGACTAGGGGTGGCTGGAAAAATAACATTTTCTAGAGAAAATTCAACAATATGAAAATTGATTTTGAATGATTGCTCAATGAAATTGAGAGAGACTGAAGTGGTACTTGCATGTTTTTCTAAGTACATCCAATCACCATTAACTTTTTTTCATTT
>JAZBGZ010001569.1:3164-15335 GCA_037414795.1 Stenodera caucasica
CAGCATCTTCATCATCTTCATCTTCATCATCGTCATCATCAATTAATAGTAAATTGACAAATAATAATAAAACACCAAAACGTGGTCGTGGAATGTCGATAACCGGTCGTAATACATCTAATGAAATGCCACGTTCAACAACACCATCTAGTGTAACATCATCATCAAGTCGTACAAAAACACCACCAACACCAGCAACACGATCAACAAGTCGTTTAACACGACAAGATTTTAATAGAAAAACACGTCGTGCATCAGCACAAACTGATATTTCAAATCATTCAGAATCAGAATCTGAAGTATCTGAAAGTGAATCGGAATTAATGCGTACTAGAAGTGTTAGTAAAAATGAAGATGTTGATATAAGAACATATAAGAGAAAACCAGGTAGAATAATAAATTTGAATAAAAATGAAAAAATCAAAGATAAAGATGATGGTGAAATTGACAAAGATGATGAAACAGAACGTACAAAACGTGTAATTAAAAAAATGAAAAAATCACCAGAAAAATCAACAGAAGAAAGTGATGATGATACAATTATACCGAAAGGTAGAGATTTTGATTTGAATCAAATCAGATCCGAATTGAAAGGATTCACAAAAGCAATAAAAGTTTCTCCTATAGATACAGGCGATAAAGAAGCTTTATCTTCATCTGATGATTCAAATAATGTTGTTGCATCATCATCATCAATAAAAACTGAAGAAATAGAAATAAAGAAAATTGAATTATCAGCTAGTTCTGAAGATATTTACGAATTTAAAGAACCAGAACCATTTGAATTTGAATCTCGTACAAAATTAGGTGATGATAAATTGAATAAGAAACGTTTAGTACCGAGATTATTTGAAGATGCTGATAAAAGTCCAAAAAGAAAAATAATAAAATCACCAAATAAAAATGATAAAGAGAGTCCTGATATTGAGAAGAAACGTTTTAGACGGACACCTATTAGAAAAACTGAAGAATCAGATGATGATGACAAAAAAGATGAAGATCCATTCGATAAATTAGTTGAATCACCTTCTTTCAATATTTTGAAATCTTCTGAAAAGATTCCTGAAAATAAACAGAAAGTTGTACGAAATATCTTAGAAGGTCATTTGAGTCTATTTCGTGAATTACCAGAAACTGTTGATGATTATGGCCAAGATATGGATCTTTCCGATACTGAGTCTCAAACACAGCCAATTTTTTCTAGAGAAGATGAAATTTATTCAGATACTTTTTGTAAATCGTCACCAGATAGAAATATGGCTGATTTAGATATAACATCAAAATCTGATGATTCAAAAAAAGAAAGTTTAGATTTTGATTCGATACGTGAATCAATAAATAAAAAAATTGAACATGCCACATCAAGTGATGATAGTAATAATGATAGTGATGATGATATGATGGTAACACATTCAGCTACAAGTTATCAAGGAAAGAAACGTAATATAGAATTGAATGTAACAACTGCAATTATCGAAAAACCAAAAATTGAAACACAACAATCAGAAATTAAAGATGAACCAACACGTAAAAGTCCACTAATTTCTCCAGCATTACAAGAAACTGATAGTTCATTAATGGAAGCAATATGTTCATCACAACCAGTGTCTATTACCAAACTTGAAGAAAGTACGAAAATTGATGCAAATATAAAAACAAGTTCGAAAATTGCCGAATCAATTCTACAAAAATTCAATTCAATTAAAAATAATGCAGTAAAATCACCTAAACGTACAGAATCCGATAATGAATTAGATGGAAAAAGTGAAATTAAAATAAAAGAGGAGAAAATTAAACCGATTATTGAATCACCTAAAATTGAACTTAAACCGAAACCATCGGAAATTGAAATTAAAAAACAAATAACAATCAAAACTGATTCACCTGTTGAATTGAAGAAAAAACGGAAAATTCTAAGTAAAGCTTATATTGAAGAATCTGATACAGATAGTAGTGATTCTGAACAATTAGTTATTGCTCGATCTGATGAAGATTCACAAACAAATTCATTAGATAAACCTGATGATATTAAAGAGAATGATAGTAATTTATCTACTGTTCAATTACCAATAACTGATGATTCTCAATCACAAGACGAACAAAGAAATTTTAAATTTGATAAACTAGAAAAGATAATCAAAGAAGAAGATAAAGAAGAACAACAAGAATCACAAGAACAACAACAATCACAAGAAGAAGATCAACAACAACAACAACAGCAACAAACTCAACAATCATCTGAACCTGAAAATGGTAAAGAAGAAGAATTACATTCACTTTTAATGTGTGAAGAAACAATTCCAAGAAGTCCAGCACCAGCTAATGAAAATTCTAATATTTCTGAACAACAACAACGACCACCAAAAACAAAATTGGTACTTGAAATGCCTTTTGCTAGTGCACCAGGAACTAGTAACAATAAAACTATATCGACTAGCAATAATGAGATTAATAAAGCAACAAATAAACAATCACAACAACAACAATTGCCTGTACCAACTCCAACATCAACACCAATATTAGGACCAGCACCAGTTCCATCTCCTCAACAACCTCCTCCAGTTATACCGTTAGATAATAGAGAAGCTGCAGCTGTATTAGATAATACTCCACCTACAACTCCAGAAAGTACAATTAGTAATTTATCACCTAGAGGAGGGTATGTTGATTGGAAATATTTTTGGTATAATTCTTAATAATATTAATATTGAATAATTTTTAGGGATCTTGCTGATCTTTCTCCTAATACTGCTGAAAATGAAAGTATTAAATCGAATGATACTGAAACCGATTTTACTCGTAAACGACGGAATTCTTCTATTAATAAATCATCACCGTACAGTGAAGATGGTACATTATCAATTGTTTTCTTGTATAATTTTAATTAATTCATTTTAAATTGTAGATTCTCAAATAACAAGTGAACCGAATTCAACAAAAAAAAATCGTGAAGAAACTACAACAACAACAATAACAACAGCTACAACAACACCAGCTTCTTGTAAAAAACGACGTAGATCAGCTCGTGGTACTGAAGAAACACCAGCAAAACGTGGCCGTAGACCATTAAATCGTTCTAGACATAATAGTGATAGTGATGATACATCAGAACAATCATTAGGTGATACAACACCAAATCCTGGATTATCGAATTATGATAGTAGATCATCACGTTCACCGAGACCATCAAAATATAATTTCTTTGTTGAATTTGGTATGTTTCTGATCTATAATTTGTTAATTTGTTAATTTATAATTTTATTTTATTGTAATAGATCCTAGTTTGGATAGTGTCCAACGAATTGCTGTATTAACACAAAAATTAGCAGAAATCAAAAAGACTTATGCTGAAGTTAAAGCTGAATTAGCAGCTGTTGAAAGGCGAAGAAAGAAAATACGAAAAAGAGAACGTGAAGGTTAGTTCATTTGTTTGTTTGTTTGTTTGTTTCTTTATATAGTTGATGATAGTGCGAAGAAAACAAAATTTGCCATGGCTTCTAATCAATCAATTGGAATAAAAAAGAACTTTGAAATGTTAAAGTAATTGTTTTACTTTTGTATTTTACAGCTAAGAAGAAAAAAGAGGTCATTTAAATCTACTTAAGTCTTTTTAATTGTCATCATCATCACCATCATTAGTTCATCATGCGATTTAATAATTGCAATAAAATGCTTGTCTTCATTTGAATAATCCATGGCAATTTTTGTCATTATTTCAATTATTCCAATATGATTTTCAATTACGTTCATTATTTATTTGTTTACTTATTTATTTAATATTTTAGCATTGAAAGCATCCAAACAAGAATTGGTTTGTGCATGACCAAAATTGTTCAACTTAAGTTCTTCCAGTGGTAGATTAGTTATTGAAATCAAATAAATCGTGTAAGATAAATATCATCGATAAATTCTAACGGGTGATCGAAATTATTTCGATATTAAAATTGTTGGAAATAATTTTGTTCACTTGTTTCTTGCAATAAATGCGTTCAAATCAAGAACAACTTGTATGGCAGCCATATATATTTAAGTTGTTTTATTCTAAATGTTGTTATTATTGTCATTAAATATTTTTTGAGATCATCATATTTGGTCAATTATTAATCATATTATTATGTACGCTATTGATCGGTTATAGGTATTTTCTCGCATGATTCATGTTTTTTTTCGAAAGAAACATAAATGTTTATAAAAATAGAAAGAGAAAGTATGTTTATTTGTATATTGTATATATTGAAAGAACAAATTGTTAATAAAATTATAATTGTATTATTGTATTTTTCAAATTAGAAGATCTGTATATAAATAATTGTCTTTGATCGCGTTCAAATTGCCGCAATAGGCCAATATCTTCGGTATATTTCGGCCAATATGCAATTTGGACGCGCTCATTTAATTGTTGTGGCAATATTTTTATATAATTTTATTTATTTAGATATTAAATAGAGTTATAATTGATTTCCTTCGATACCTGTTTTTTTGTCCAATCAGTTTCTCTAAATACGTTCCCGAATTGATTGGTAAGTAATTGATGGGATTTTTCGATTAATCATATAAGAAATTTCAGGATGATTGGATTGAAGCAATTTAGGAAATAGCACGAATCGCATGCTATTTATCGTTTTGTTGTTTTGTTTTAATTAGAGAAGAGACGCCGCGATGCATAACGGCCTTATTGAAAGAAAGTGTTGAGTTTAAATAATATTTATGGTAGAAGAAGGAGCGAATTTGTTTGGTTTCTTGTTGTCGACTCATAGCGCTCCAACTAACAAATAATTCGATTTCTATTATATTGAGCAAGACTAGTTGTTATTTGGCTTGGTGAAATCATATGGATTTCAGTTTTATATCGTTACCGTTAACTGTAGCCTCGATTTGTTAACCGAAAACTGGTGAGGCCAACAGTTGGGTAGAACTATACACGTTTCAATACGGAAAACTTCAAAAGAAAATTTATATTCAACATAATTCCTAAGAGAGGGAAAATTAACGGAAAATGAAGCGTTTGTCTACTATGGTATTGCTGGAAATTCAAACAAAATGACGAAATAGATATGTGAAGGGTTAACGAACTCGTCGATTAATCCGAAACGTTATCCTTCAAATAACTCCTTTTTTCCAACTTGTACATTTTTATTGAATTAATGGCATATAAAAGAACTTCTATTTTATTTAATGATAAAATTTTATCTTGAAGTCTGCTATTATTTCGTTGTGAAAGTCGGAAAGAGGACAACAGATACAACTAAGTGCATTTCCCGTAACCGTAACAGTACAATAATTGCTTCAACTCCATTAGGCAATTATTTTTTTTTCCCCGGAAAAAACCACTAAGGCTGGATAAATTTTTCGAAACGTTCACAAATTTCGATTTTTGAAATGAAAAACCGAATTTCGACAATAATTGCGCTTCGTTATTGGAATTATTCTGAAAAAAATTATCGCAAACATTTCTTAGTTCTCTAACGAGTCGAGTTCCGTCCTATTCGCAATTTTGTTTATGATCGATAATGATGATGATGATGATTACTGTCGAGCAAGCGGAATGTTGCGCTGATGACAATATCGAATTCCCTCACTCACTCGACTCGGTGATTTTTTCGTTATTATTTCGAACGGATACAACAGGAAAAAAAACGGAGTAATTTGATCAAATTCATTTCGATTTGTTGGAAATTACTGCCCGAATTAACGGGAGATCTCCAAAACCGGATTCTCACCGGAAACACCTGAAAATGATCGTTAATCCATTATTATTTAGAAAATTCCAATCTTCGGCTCCAATTAAACAACCAACAATTTTCTTGTGAAATCAGAACAGAAAAATCTCTATTCAGCTTGTTTACAAATGGAGAACAATGATGTGAACGGAATTGAGTCCGCGGCATTTTCCCACCATAATAACCCGAAAGAATCCCATCGACTTGGCCCAATTCGCCATATTTACCGTCCAGAAAAATTTTAGCATTCGGATTGTAGTAGAGAAGCATAAATCGAATACGAGCCATAATCGACAATTACTTTTATTGGAGTAGTGGCGCTTGTTCGGCGTCCCGACGGCAACGACGTCGTCGTCGTCGCAGTCTTGATATTGCTGCTGGTGTTGTATGAGCAGAACAAATCAAATAAGTTGCGTTTGCGCTGTGACCTCGACGACGAGATGATTGGTCGATTGGATATTTGGCCGACTAGATCCCTAGTTTCCTACAATATAACCGGGGCTGTTGTTCTATCTCACTCTATTTCATATATTGATTCGATATTGTGATCTTCGTCAACGAACGTCAGGCGTGAAGGTGGAGGGACCCCAGTACAGAAATAGCTACTATCGCTCAACTGCTGTACGCAGCAATGATGCTTTTTCTGAAATTGCTAGAGGAGTTGTGGAATATAGAAATGATGATGGAACCTGCAGAACGGTGCCATAGAACACCGTTAATGGAATATCAAGTCGGCACCCCACATTTATGAAAAAAAAAAAAACAGCACAAACGCAAAATAAACATACGACTATCGTTCAAACATTCACGATTTTTTCCAAAATTAAGCATATATCAAAAAAAATTGAATCCACTGTATCTCACACAAATTAAATAAGTCCGGTAATTTTCATAAAAATGAATTCAACTAAATAGAGACAAAAAACAATGTTTGTTTCCCACTTATATATTGTGGATGTCCTCTATCCGGACTATTGGGGGAGTTGAGCCGCAAAAAAACCGATGATCCGTTTGTTGAGGATCTTACCGAATAGAAAAAAATTAAATAATTGAGTTAGATAATATTTTTGTATAAACGCAAAAAATCGAAAAAGGGTGACATTTAAAGTGTCCCGAAGACTTTTTCCCACCAGTTTTTTCTTCTCGGAAGGAAATGTAATGGAAAACAACATCAACCCCAGATAGCTTCCAATAATAGAACAACTATATGATTCCGCTATCTAATTTTTCGGGGATAATCGCAGCTCCAATGGCCGGTCAAAAATCAAATTAGAATTTTTTCCGGCCAACTAGATCATCCGCAGCGCAAACGTTAACGCTACCGAATTACGCTAAATTCACCGTTATCTTTCACGTTTTTGATTATGATGTTGAGAGGCTCAATTATTATGGTCGCTGAAATAATTGGAAGTTTTGAAAAAAATCGAAAATATTTTTGTAGGTGGCGCAAATTTGGAAATCTTCCATTTGGGAAAACAATTTTCTCCCAAATCGACAACTATTGTCGTCCAATTAGAGTGAAGAAGAGAAAAATGTTTTTTTGTGCATTCATAACCATAATTTTTGTTTATTATTTGTTGTTATTATTATTGTTATTGTTTTGCCTTCACCCATAAACACATACAGCCTTGGTTTGTTGTAAGAACGTTCGATAATACGTGTTTGGAAAATGACTGGCTGTTTTCGATGGATTATCGGTGTGGAATTGAAAAGAAAATTCTAATATTGTTTCCAAAACGGAAAAAATTACCAAAAGATTTACTCCGACCTAAAAATTTAATTCCGGCATGTTGTTATAAAACACAATTTCCCCAATAAATCTCGCGATTATGGTTTGCTGGAGCTTTATTCGAATGTTACTCGGAATACTCAGCAGGTACTAAATATTATAAACTCCAATAAATCAAACGGTTCCGATTATAATTAAAAATAATGTGAAACATTCATAATTTAAAGCGAATTTGACGAGCTCGCAGACTTCAGTTTCAGTTCAAATGTACATAAATTATGGTAACGCCAAGATTATAGTCGATTCGGATTTGGAGATACATGGGCGGGACTTGACCCCCTCCCCTATTGCCTCTTCCACTCGCGTGATGTGTCCGAGCCAATTGTCCCGCCTACTCAGCGAACCTCAGCGTAGACAAGTAGAAACTCGAAAATTTTAATGCCACTAAATTAAAATCAATCTCGCTTAAATTATAGTGATTTACAGATAAATCTCAGCTTTGAGGTTATGTGAAACAATCATTTTTTGGCAAATAACTTTATATTTTTATTGCGTATCTGATTTCTTGAGCATTAGAAAAGAACAGTGGCGTCGAGTTAATATAGATAGAATTGTGTGGATTACAGAATATAGGAAATTTTCATTAGAGCGGCACATTTATAAGTCACACACACATTCGATACAGATAGTGATCAAACTTAGAAAAATAGTCACAATAACCTCGTGGCGTCATTAGTTAAAAATTGAACCCAAATTGAAATTGACCTCCAATCGTGTCTTAGGTTAGAATCTAGAATCTGACATAATTGACCTTGGTTTTTTGTGTTCATGATGATGGAAAATTTACACCAATAGCAACTCGCATATCAGATCAGCATAGACGTCAATGCTAACTGTGCTCAAAATGACGCATTATTTTTGAGAAATTAGAAAACTAATGCATATTTTCAATTATAATTCGATAAAATATTCGTAGTTGAAAAATGTGGAAATTCGAGTTGCAAAAATGGATTGGTTTTTCCCGAAATTTCCGAATTAATTATCCTGTATTTCCCCGGAACATTCATTTATTCGTATTGTCCGATAATCATCCATATTCGTTCATTTGTTTGGTATAAAATGGGGGCTGTTGGTCCCCATAGCGACAAAAATCCTCTCTACGTATAGTAACATTTGATATATCTATATGAAAATATAACTATCTTTGTTCCTCTTGACTAACAATTGTGATATTCGTATAGCAGTCATCCGTAATATTCGTTTTTCTAACTATCTCTGTCTAGATTATTGTTGGTATATAGAAACGAGGTACACAATACTTTAACGCCTATAATGGTAGCTCCAATAGTGGTGGAGGCGAACAACACAACAGGGATAACTATAGATTTAATACAAGAAAACTTAAACAGCAAAAAGCGTCATGGCACAACAAACAATATAATAAAGAGAAACTATGGCAAAACAAGAAAAAACATAATAATGCCAGCAAAATTTAATATTTCCCTTTTTATTTTCTTGTTGTTGTTGTTTATTTTTTGTTTGATAATTTTCCCTCTTCTTTTTCATCTCCTTTCGCTTTTACAATTTTATATTTCTATATAAACGAAAGTATGCAAGAAATTAAATAATGAACAACAGCGCCATCTCCGTTTTTTCAAAAAATTCATCTAATGAATTTCCGGAATGTCAGAGCCTTCTAGTTTTATGTGTGTATTTTTAGTAAATTAATTCTACGAAAGAACTATGACGGCCATGCGCACGTGACGTCACCAATTTGAAAGTCCAACAACACAAACAACAGTACGCTGACTCTAACAGAAAATAAAATCATATAACAACGGGAGAGAGAAATAGAAACAGAAAGAAAGAGAGAGAGAGAGAGGAGAAAAAACTATTTCATAACAAGTTTATTATCGAATCGTATCTGAAAATTTTTCTTTTTATTTAATAATTGTTTTTGGGGCGAAAAATATTTTTTTAAAAAAGAAAAACAATTGTAAATTGCCTAAATTCGAGTGTATTTCCAAAATGAAAATAGATCAAGAACACCAAATACAATAACAAGAGCGGCGTCTGTCGGACGTGCTGCCCTCTCTCCAAAACTGTTTATACTTAAACTTGGCACGAAATCATCCATGACGATTCAAAAAATTTTCCTGTTGGGAAAATAATTTCCCGACAATTATCCCAATGAAATTCCAGAAAAATTACCACCAATAATCGTCAAGATATTTTTGTTAAATAGAAAATTCGTTGTTATTATTGTTTTACCTTCGAATAATTTTATCGATTCTAGTTGCGTTCGATAAAATGGCGCGCAGTGGGCGGATAGATGTGTACGGGGGTCGATCGGAAAGTCACTCGACAACTATCCGAATCGCCCCGATACCGGTTTTTTCTCCTAATTGAGGAAAAAAATACAATTTGATATATGACTGCAATTTATTGCTATAGCTGTAATTTTAGTTTCATCATTGTTTAAAAAAAAAAAATTGCCGCAATAATTAGAGATGTTCTCGTTATATTGAGAGTAACATAATTATTTCTCATACTAGTAATTATTCTTGTATACACAAGAATTTTGCGATTATTCGAGAATATCCACGTAATTCTAGAATTTTTCGAGTAATCCCCCTTCACTGCGACAATGATGTTATCGGAACAATAAATCGAAAAAATATCAACATAAATCCAATTTTTTGAGGTTAGTTTCCTCAAGCGCGAAATTTAAAAATCTCTCAATGTTTTGTTGAACAAATAACCGACTGTATATATGTATATAATATATCTGTAGATAGAGGAGTTTTGTTATTTTGTGGATCGATGCCGGATGGTTTTTATATGAGAGAACACTGCTTGTGTTCTCTACGCAATCAACTCGCTGGAAACAGGATAGAGAGAGATGGCTAGATTAGAAACATACGCTCGTAAACTTGTTTTCGTCCGGTTCTTTTTCGAAAAACGAAACAAAAAAAAAAAGCAACAACCTCCCATCATCATCATCATCATCATCATCATCATTAAAACGAATCATATTTTTTCCTTATGTTAGCTAATTATCAATATTTCAAAAGCCGTAGTCTTTCGGAGATAACAACAATTATTGTCGATAAATAGAAAATCATTTAACCGTCCGTAATAATAATTACTGTTAATAAGATAGACAAAGATGGATTATATTTTTTTTGTTTTTTTTCTGATTTCAACCAATGATGGAATTGGAACGAATTTAGAACGAATACGAGGGCTTTCCGAAATGTTAATAACAATAATCGTTGATTTTTTGGTTAGAATTTTTCAATTTTTTGGTTCAATTATTGTGCAATGCGTGCATATATGTGCGCATAACAGACGAATCCCGGTATGAGTGGGTAGAGCGTCGTCCGGACGAAAATTGACCAAACCACAAACGGGACATCATCCACCAGAATCAACGGGGCCATGACGGGATGACACACCGGGAATGTGCCCGACACTAGCGACAACGTTGATGATGATGATAATGATGGTACACTCTTTTGTTTCCTATTCCGATAAATTCTGCTGACTTGGCATTATTTTTATTATTATCATCATCATTATTTGGAAAATTATTGATTATTTTAAATACGAATAATGACCTGGGCGCTATTTTCAATATGGATATAACGCGCAAATTTTGATTATCTTATTTCCATTATTATGCTTGAAATACAGAGTAGAAGTTTCGAAATTATCCATTCCATGGTTATATGTAACTAGAGGATTGGCGCTGATAAATTCTCAATATGAACGGCTTTGTTTATCTATATAGTTGTGATGAGTAAATATTTGGGCGATTGCAGAAGAGAAATAGACTGGAGGGTCGGTGCCGTAGCTTTCCGTGAAAGCAGTACACTGTAGCCTAGCTACTCGTACTGAAATGGTGACGTCAGTAAAACGAGATGGTGCTATATTATAATATAATGACAAACAAAGATGGTAATAGAAGAAACTTATTAGGGAAGGGAGAGAGAGCGCCAAGCGACCCAACCTAACCACACTCCAGCCGGTTTCTAAAGCTATCCGAATGCCGGAATAGAGAGAGATGGACTATGTTTTATGCATGGCATTGAATTGTGGACGGGTTCACAACGGCTGAGTCACAGTAATTGATAATAACTTAGGCATTGCTCCGACTCTCTCTGTATACGTTTTGGATCTGTTGAACGTTTTCCCCTATAGCTACACGATGGACGACAACGATGTCTGTATATCTTTATATCTGTACACACGCTCGCATTGCCATAATGCTTTAGTGGATTTCCAAACATCATTGATTGACGGGCCGCGGCACGGTGCGGACGCGCCGTTTTCCCATAATCGACCCCTTACTAATTATCCCGAAATCCACCACACACAACCCATTTATTACGATGATGGTAATAATGAATAAATAGCGGCAAATTTGAATTCGTTCAAATTAATTAGACGGCGATATTCGCCGATAATCAATGGATCCGCTGTAAGAATGATGAGGGCGAAATTCCATCAATCTCTCGATAGAGGCAGCAGTGGTGACATGCATAATTCCCCTCAATATTGACCTTATTATTTTACAGGAAACTTGAAAGAAAAATCGCAACTCCCCATTAAAATCGCCGAATATCACAACTAACTGATAAAACTGTACAAATAGCAAAACGGAGGTTATCTTTATTATTTTGTTTTGTTATTTGATATATGAAATCTTGAGATTTGAAA
>JAZBGZ010001571.1:0-15318 GCA_037414795.1 Stenodera caucasica
GCTGAAGAATTTCTAATAGTTGTCGGTATGTATATTTTAATATCAGATATTACAGAAATCTTCATTAGTAATTTTGTTATAACGTCCATTTCTATTTATAAATACAAGAGTGAAGATATAATTAATTAATAATTAAAATTTTAAGTCTACTTCAAGCAGATAGAGATTTCTATCTTTTTATTACTATTATTATGATAATTATTAACAATAATAATAAATTTATTAGATTCACGAATAGTTTATATGACAACAGAGTTGAACATAGTTTCGCACCATTTTAATTAATTATCATAAATATGATTAATTACTACCGTTTAAATATTAAAATTTCATAAGGGAAAATTTGGATATCAGTAAATTAATATAGGCTTTATAAGCCGGATTTCGACTAAAAAAAATAATATTTAAATAACACATTAATTTAATTTGACAAAACTCTAATGGTAATAAAAATCATAATTGAGTGAGAATATTTTTGAACAATCGCCACAAGACACCATATGAATAATTCAAAAAATAATCCAACTCGATTAACAAGAAGAAAACTCGCTATCAGATAATCAAAATTCACGGTGTGATCGAGAATCATTCGAATCATTCGATATAGAATCGTTTATATTATATTCCGATAATTGAACAAATAATTATTAGTTTAATTAAAATTACAGGATATCAAAAACCACTTACTCAAAAAAAACTCTATTGCAATAATCCACTCACCTGTAACAGAAGAAATTGATAATTAATTCGATTAGATCATAATAAAGATACGAAATAAATGGAGAATTTTGTTTTTTTATTTAATGAAATTTACTAACGTTGAGTTTAATTAGAATTTTAATTAGTTTAGTCCTCAAAAACCAAAATTCATATCGAATATACTCAAGTTATGTTAATTAATTAAGAGAAGAGTCTGTTTTTTCTATTTCTATTCTTCAAATAATTCGAGATTTATTGAACGAGTAAAGCTCGTTAATTGATTTGAAATATAAAATAATTAATTAATTTCCCAGGAGATTCAATTAAGAATTTTTCTCACACAATAGTGTTGCCTAATTGTGATATGGCAATCAAAAATTTTTCGCTTTCTATCTTCTTAGTCTAGATTTTTCAGCTATTCATCATTTTTTATTGTGCGTATTTAGGTTGAATCGTTACGCATAAATTTGATTTTTATGATAACTTTCGCTATAATTATAAGTTCATTTCGACTAATACGGCATTTTAAGTCATGATTTAAGTGGAAACTTAACTGTTCTTAATGGAATTTTCATGGGAAATGGTCGCACAATTAAAATAACCCAACCGGATTTCGAGATCACGTATAGACAACCAACATTACAATTTTGGGATTTTTAAAGTTATCTGCAGACGAAAATGAATCCTACTGAGATGATAAATTCTGAACTACTGAGCAGACTTTCAGTGGAAAATATGGAATGTTGGAAATTTCGGTGGAAAACCAGAAACAAAAAAGAATGACACTTTAAATAGAGAAAAATTTGAGTCGAGACTTGCTTTGAAAATTCTAAGGAAATTTTATTCGTAAAAAAAATTTGTTTCTATAGATTTTCAAGACTGTTTTCCTCCAAACTATTGGAGGCCATCTCCAGAGATTTTCCATGCTTTAGTGGTTATCAAATACAGCAACCCTTCTCATCTAAATCATCCCCAGATTCTTTTTATCATACAATTTATTTTTGCGACTGTTTCAAATTTATTATTCCCATATTCTCACTGTCATCTTCATCATTCCACAGCCCCCTATTATCTCAATATTATTCTAAAAACCATAAGTATCTCGGCTTATTTTCCAATATTTGTAACAACCCATCTGTGAAATTAAATGCTAACAGTTTCACAACTTTTTCTTGAACTTTCTCAATTTTCTTTCCACCAAAACCCACCCCACCATATTAACTTTGTTTGTTTCTCCCGTTTTAGTTATAATCCCCTCATTAATATTCCAATGATATTTTTGTTGTTGTTCGAATAAATCAGTTTTTGACAAATACGAAAGAACGTAGAAGAAGTATTGAAATTTCCGTTGTCGACAAATTGAATCCCATTTTTCAATGGCAGCATCTTATTCGTTGTTGTCGCTATCTATCCGGTTTTTCGTACCTTCAACATAAACGTTGAAGCGTCGCGACGCTCCAACCACTTTATCTTTGTTTATGTAGGCGTTACATGATAACAACGTTGCGGATATAGCACGAATAAGGCTCAACGGTGGAATTTCGGATGACATTCCGGAATTTTTCAACGCTACCTTAAAAAAACGACGTTCTGATAAAAATTCCTGGCATATTATTCAAGTAAACGTGGAATTTTCCGATACACAAAAATCACTATTTCAATATCGAACTACATTAATATTAATGTTGGTATTAGAGTTAATTATAGTTGGGCACATTATGTATGTTTATTTGGATTTAAAGCCCTTTTCGCATCAATCCCGCTATACAAAACATTGAAAAGATTATCTGTACTTCACACACAAGGGTAGTTAGTTGCTATGCAAACGAAAATTTGTCGGATTTCGATGATTCCACCAATAATCAACCCGGTTTTGAGCCACGATAAACAGTTTTGTTTGTTGTGTTTTTTATGGGAAATTTCATCCCTTTTATATTCGAAAATATTCGATTATTATAGTTGGTGGAGAAAAGAACAAAATAGGTAATAATTGCGCTTTGTTTAATATTCACAAATACCGAATTACAAAGCCTTCTATTACCATAACAAAAGCCTCTATAGACCAATAAAACAATGTGCTCTTCAAACAAACCACCCTACACTTCAACAACGGTAGAATTTGATTTTTCCCTTTCATAGTTAACGATATTTCATTCAATGTACGGAATATTCTTATTTGTACGAATCTTTAATGTAAATATTGACTTCAAAATTTTGTTTATATATCCGACTAGGGGCCGCCTTCGGCTATTGCCATTTAAAGTTCCTTAGGGAATAGGAAAGGTCGCCAGGATAAACGGTTAAAACTCCCGCAGGATCTAGACGTGTTGTAGGGAATGTCAGTAATTATATGATAAGAGGGTGTACACCTTAACACGTTTGGTAAATATGCGAATTACATCTTTGGGAATGGAAACTTTACCAACTATTCCAAGATTTAAATCAAATCAGGGATGTTAGACAAGGGAGTAGGTTGCCGAAGATAGGGCTAAGATTCCAAACAGGGTCGGCTCAAGGGGTTGCATCAACTGCCAACTCGGCTGATTTGTTGGTGTATTCCGAAAAAGGGTGCTTCTCGATTATATTTTCAATTTCCCGAATGGAATTTTGAAGGGTAGTTTTCAATTGAAATTTATATTTTTCAGTCGAATTCCTGTGAAGTTTGAATTATTTCGTTTGCAGTATTTTTTGAATCATCAATTTTTTTATTAATCGTCATTTTCTGAAAAAGTGAAAATTGAGCTGGAAAATTCTGAATCGACAATAATTATTATTTCGGGGAGAATAAACACAAAATTTTCGTGATGTATAGAAACTTTTTCTGCAGAATTTCCAATTGTGAAATTTTTTGTCGAGTTCAGTTTCCCAAAAAATTTTTCATGGAGAATTCTCGCTCTCCTCATCAATAATCAATGTATTTTTAGATTTTTGGGAGTTACACAAAATTATTTGCATTGAGAAAGCCCTGATTTAATCAAAACTTTTTCCACTGTCAAGATCAATAATTTTTAAAATCATAAAAATTTTTTTTGTTGATAATTGAGATAAATTAATGAGAATCATGTCGAATTGCGGCTGTAATTTCTCAACTAGGAAAATCATGCACCCTTCTAAGTTCATTAAATGATTCAAAGAACTTCAGTCAAGTTTCCTTGAAAGAAGATTGTAAATAATGCATCGAGTCGAAAATTTGATTGAAAAACTTTACAGTTTCAATGGAAACCTGAAAAGTTGTATATTTGACTGAAGCCCAAGATAAAGAGAATTTTTCAGAAACAAATCATCAATATTTTCTTGGCGAAAATCTACAAGAAAATTGCGAATTGTTCGGAAAATTGATTGAATGAGGTGATTCCATTTTGATGAATGCTAATATAAACTGAAGTTTTTCGAATAAATAAGTTAATCATTAAATTTAGACAAGGCTCAATTAAAATTATGTTTGATGTTAGAGAAATTGCTCTAAGGCTAAAAAGACAAATTAGATGTTTCTTGTGTGCATTCTAAACTATAATTAAACATAAATCTGTAGTGAAAAATAGAATTATGTAAATAGACTTCGAATTCCAGAACTCACTACCTGATATATAAAAGAAAACGAATAAATAATAGCCGATTTACATGTAGATAGATCTCAACTACAGAAAATTATTAACATAAGAAATATATAAAGTGGACAGGTTTCACTTGATGAATAATGGGTTGCCTACAATGCGTATAATTTTTTTGTGTAATTCTGGTATAGATCTCCATCTTTATCACGAAGGAGTTGTTGCAGATGAAGATGATGATATCATGTCGGTTGCAAGATTGGCATCCGCCCCAAAACGGGATCAGTCAGTTATTATAAATAATATCGAACAAAAAAAACAAAATATATTATCTGACTAACAGCTAAGATTTAATAATATGGCGTTTCAATCGAATAAAGTAGAGATAAAATGCGATTGGTATCGCAGAATATCGGTTAAAGCACGCAATCAACCAATCGATTCATAAATATCAAGTTGGCAATAATTCTTCTAATTCAACTAACTAAGAGTAAGAGAACAAAGCAAAAAAACAAAACAGCGAATCTTGCTATGTATATAAAAGTATATGAACGTATTTTTTATAACAGTTTATTTATTATAAGAGGTTTATGAGCCACGATCAAGATATGATCGTAAAATTCCATGTTGAAATTGGCTTTAAAATACTCATCTTCAGTTATTTTGTAATGAAATTCCACTAGTCTGTATATAAAAAACATCGAAATACCACATTGTAATAACATTCTAAATTAATGTTAATTGTTACAGCTCATTACACAATTCCCAACTGTACTGATGATAATAATAATTCATCAAAGAACCCGCCCTTAGTTGTTATCAATAGATAATGAATTATCACTAAATAATGCTACTAAACCGACCGATCAGGAATTTGTATAGAGCATTAATTATAATTTGGAATCCCTGAAAATTTTAAGCTAGGCAATCTCTAACAAGGATGCAACATCACGAATTCCGAAATTCTCAACTTGGACATCCTGTTAATGTTAATTTTCATGAATCTGAAAGTAAAATTTGAATAATACATTGTTTGAGTGGCAACCGGTGATGCATTAAAGTCGAGTTGGGGGACTGCTTTTAATAAATTAGGCAACACACTATATTTTTATTTTATCTTGATGACAGTATCCATCCTAATAATAGTGTTTTATTATTGTAACAGAAAAAAAAACAAACCAGGTGGAGATAATCTATAATCTAGTTTCACCCTTGTGATTGATGTCGTATAGTAACGTAGATGACAATAATCTGAGGGATGTGAAATATAACACAACGCTGAGGTGAGCTCAGGTGGGGGCGCACCTTGGAATTATTGACAGGGCCTGTCGAGAAAACTCTATTTCCCAATTCTAATCCATCGATTTTCATGAGGCGAGATATTCGCAATCGTACAGAAAAATTCTTGATTGAGATTCGAGTCATTTTGGCAATTTCAAAAAATTATCGGGGGATGAGTTTTACAAATTTTCTTAAAATTGGCGAAATTATCACGTAGTTGGAGCTGATTTCCCGAGAAAAATTGGCAGAATTTCCAAAATATCATTTAATTACTGATCAAGGCTCAAAATCGGAGCAATTCCATCTAAATTATGTCAATTTGAGAAAAGAAACGTCGAATTGTCGATATTTTCGAGCGTTGCAGTTTTTCGGTAAAATTATTGACAGCTGATTTTGCAAGTTCGTTCAGCTATATAGTTTTCTGATAAAATTCCCATCTCTATTCAGCTAGTACCCTATAAATCCTGTTATTTTAATAATATTCGAAACGTATAGCAGTCGATTTATCCTCAAGTCTAATAAACCGTCACCAACCAATATAAAAAAAAATTTTTCTTATATTCATACAGAATACGAACACAGTTCATATCATTTCAAGTGAACTCTTGTCAGTTATCTATATGACGATTTTCGTTTAGAATCATAAAATTGTCACATATACATGAAGTAACGGATGTTGGCTATATATCTAGTAGCTCCCCAACAACGGTTGTTTTTTTTTTTTTCTAAATCATATCCTTTGAAGACATAAATCTGTGCCAAGACGGGAGCCATTTACGACACAGGTGCCATCTGCTCGGATATACGACAAGTGCTCACTAGGGGGTAAGAATTCAAAAATTGTCCCCCATATACATACAGAAATAACCATACAAACTTTATTGTTCTTAGGATTTGGTCGTATAAATCGCCTCATGACAAATACAAAAACATTTGATATTTTTCAAAGAATTTTCACTACTCGAAGATATCGTTAAAATTGAGATTATTCTGAACAGTTATCGGCTATTCACAATCTCAAATTACTATAAGAGCGGTTCAATTTAACCAACGTTGTTATGCTAAATACATTAGGTGGTATCCACTATTAAGTTCTATCTGTATGCAAAGAAGAGCTTTTAAAACAATAATCGTAAATAGTCAACTTCAACTAAACATTGTTCAAGTTCGGTATCAAATAAATTATAGAACAGTGGCAAAAATTGAGTGAAAATACTCAATTTACCTTATGAATATTTAAACGAAAATCACAAATGAATAAAACATTAAATCAGAAAACATTGATAAGATTAATGCAGGTATTTCGTTTATATTTGTTTTTAATCAAATTGTATTTAAGCACGATAAAAACAGGAAAACTTAAACTCACAACTTGGCATTATCATGCAATAGTGGAATTGGCGAATTTCGTGAAATCATGTCGCAATTTCAATCATTATAAAACTTGCTAAATTATTCGAAATATACAGGCTGTCCGCTGGACGACACAAATAGATGAAGCTTTTCCCCATTTGTTGTCAGAAAATATCACTTGGAGCCGAGATATTTAAGTCATTGGTCGTACAGCGGACACGGTGTATTTATATCGAGAAAACTTCAACATAATCCCCATCTATCTATCATCAATCATCTGTCAGTAAAAATACAACTCTGAGACAAATCTAATAAATATTTCATGACATTTATTATAAACGTAGAAATAGACTTTTATTCGATCAAAATTAATTAAATTGAGTGAAGTTGTGGTGATTTTGTGGATTGCCGTCCGGTTTTTTCGTAGTAGAGACTCCTAAATTGATGCAAATGAAATAGTAGCTCATAAACCAAAATACCCGATATAAAACGTTCGTGACTATAAAATAGTGGCAAGGACCACTTTCTATCAGCATATGTTCAAGTTGAATTGGCAAATTCAATTTCTTACGCTGTTCAGGAATTTGATTGACTAATAAAATTCGGATTTCATTAAATCTCAAGACCATTTTCCCCAATCAATCATTTATCATTGAGACTAGAGACCTTTTGGCGACAATTAGACATAATCAAATATAGAGGACGAAATTTGAATATTACCATGGCAATTTTTTGATTATCCTGCACTCCTCCTTGTTGTCGAGAGAACAAAGGACGACTGTATATGCATATTACGTTAGATTGAAAAATGGGCTCGCATCCTTCAAGTAAATGGAAAAGGTCCTGACAGATGCTCAAATATTCATGGAGCGAAGCGAAAATTTAATGACACACCCCTAACATCTCCGTTTTCACAACACAAAAAAAAAGCGAACAATTCCAGTAATTTTTCTAAATTAAATTGATTTTAAATGGTTTTCCTTTAGATCGGGATGCCGGTTTTTAATCGAATTTATAATTCTGATATGTCATTAATATGGTAATGGCGACGAGATTTTCTTGTTCAAAAGGCCTTTCTTTTAAGAGAGAACGAAGGAAAAAGGAGTCTTGATTATGTTATCGGAGTTTCGCTTCGATGAACCCGTTCTTTAAAAGTCTCGCTCGCTTCTTTATCGATTATTGGACAAAAGTAGGTACATCACAAACTCAACAACAAAGTGAATAGCAGGCAACCCTTTTTCGTAGAGAAACATCCCTTTCTTCGGATTTTTACTTCACTCAAATAGAGTGTTGTTTTGCTATAAGTTAATGGTGCTCGAGCGACATTTCCGTCAGAATAATGTCTATTTAAGTGCTTAATTATATTTAGATCAAAGCACTAAGCAACAGTGGAGCCTTTCATAATTTTAATTAGTGACAATGTCGCAATTCATCAACTATTAAAAGGATTTTACCGATTGTGGAAATTAATTCCCGAGAAAGATGATGTTTCGTTGAATAATTTCGTTATAGAAAGAGGGCGACTTTTGATAAATGACAACGGAAAAGTTTCAGACAGATCCCAACTTTATATGAATCTCTTTCAAATATTGTTCAATTTGAAAAATTTCTTAATTAAAATTCCAATTTATATCAACTTATTCGTTTCATAAATTCTAGTTCGATTTTCTGTTAATTTTCAGTTTTCACCACATTGTTCATTATACACAGCAGGAGATTTGTGAAGCTTATTCGTTCCATTCATACGGAAAGCTATAATCCTGTCATTGAAAACGATACGAAAAAGCTGTAAAGATGAACGTGGCGAAAATGAACTTTATATAGAGTTGAATGATCGATCAGATTTTACGATTGCCATCGGCTAAACCGAAACGACAATCATCTAAAAGATTTTCGATTTAAAGAAACTATCTCATCGTAAATATTTTACATTATTAAGTTCGACTAAAGCGAATCGATAAATACAATTCACTCCATTTAGAATTCCGTGAAGTTATTACCGTTAAAACAAATTATTGTAACATGTCGTCTAATTAAAGTTGGCAACAATACAAGAATTTTTCGTTGATTTATGACGAATTATTTAGAAGAAAAATGGAAGAAGATCTCGCCTTTATGTCGAGTACAACCTTGTTAACTTTCCCGTCTTGTTTGTTTCATCTCAAGATACAGGACCGTAAAAGGCGATATTGTATCTATATCGTTAAAAGCTTCCACTATCGGTCTCTCTAAAAGACATCGCTCCTAATCTAATCACCTCTTTTGTGAGTATTTCTCCAGCTGCAGTTAACCTTGTTACCGACACTACCCTCATGTTGTGGTAGCCGAAAGCCTTATCCCAACCACAAACAGAATTTATTGTGGCTTTTTCAATATTATGAATCTAGATGTTTGCGGTATCGCAATTATTTTTATTCATAAAGAATTTATTAATATCAGTCTTCGGTTAGGCTGATTCGAATGGGTCATGCGGCAAATCCCCGAAATGTCAGTCTCCGGTAAAGGTAGTGTGAGGTAGTTATTGATACAGTTCCGAACCTAATTACTTTAACAAAAACTACCCCTTTTCTGGAGAAACACCCAAATTATCATGAAACCATTCGAAAAATGTGGCGAACCCAATAACTCGGAATTAGACTAAAATCAATTTTAAGCCCGTTGTTTCAATATTGATAGAAAGCAGGAATGGTTGTGTTCCACAATGTATATAAATGTGGATGGAATTTTGTATAGAAAGCAGATAAATCAGTTTGGTCGTCGTCGTCGTTGTCATGACGACGACGTCCGGAACTCCAGGCGCCCAGTAAGGCGCCTCTCATCCCGACGACAAAATAAACCGAATGCAGCTCTTGTACTGTCTATTTGTTGAAAAATAGACGACAGATTTCCAATGAGAAAAAGCCGACAGCTAACATGACAGAAACTAGAAATGAACACTGTTAACGAAATCGACGTTGTTCAGAAATTTTCCGTTGTTTATATTGGGAATAATTTCGACTAATAATCGTTCAAAGTCACGTCCTGTTAGTCATTTCAGTCACGTACGTCCAAATTAAATTTTGTGGTAGACTTCTAGACTGTAGACGACGTGCAAAACGTCAAACTACACATTCTCTCACTTTATCTATTCTATCTGATGTATACAGAAATTCTGGTATGTTGTCTTCAACATCATTCACAAATATATTCCTCTAAACTCATCTATCTTTGTCCTTTCGTAACTAATTTGAAGATGATCCATCACGATTTCCCAGTGCAACCAATGAACTGGAGTTGAGCTTGTCGCCTTGTCGAATTTGCATATTTAATTCCAACGTGAATATTAAAACTAATTATAAATCGAGACCAAGTTGAAAAACGAACTTATGGAATTGTCAATTTATAAAGCGCAAAATTATACGAGTCAACCCTTTCCGGTAGGACAATGTTCAACTGTTCAACATTCCTGTCTAGAATGTACGGCCCAAACCTCATTTACACGAAAACAAATTACGTTAATTATTCATCATGTTAGCGCGAACGTCACCTCTCCATTTCCGACGTTATTATAACAATGTGGACGGTTTGACTTCAATCATAGTACCGAATTTGTACTCATTCCATCGACAAAAAAATAACCGGGAAAATAAATAGGATTAAGCATAAATTTTAATATTTCAAATGTCATATGCAGTTGTAGCGAAATTGTTGTAAGCCATATTAGTATTTACGGTGATTAAAGTTATGACCGTTTTAAATCTTCGATTTTTGTCCATGAAAAATTCAAATGGAGGTGGACGATCTATATAACTTCCTGTTTAGATGTTGTTAGTTGGTGCGTAGGCAGGACCTGTTCGATCCTGAAGATATTTTCTACCAAAAAAAAACAAGAAGAAGCAAAAAACCGATCTCTAACGCTCGCTCAGCAACAACAAAACCCAATAAACACCTATAAATAAAGCCTAATAGAAAATTTACAACATTCTTCTCCGTTATATACTAGAGATAGTGGAGTGAGTGTTGAATTATTGCCGAAAATGATAAGGGGTGGAATCGCGAATAGCAGACATCAAAATTATCACTGCGACTTCAAACGATATTAATAGTCCTGTAAATTCGGGATGAAACGTCGAGAATATTTTCTTTGAGCCGGATTACAAACAGATGAGATTTTTTTTTTAATTTGTCAACGTCAACGTATTGTGGGAACGTGCTTGGAAATTTTCAACCCCCTTTAACATATTAATCCAAGTCGATTCGGATAATAACAGGAATATCATTTTTATATTTCGATATGAATTAGGAATCTATTGGAAATCCGTCCCAGCTGAGACTTTTATATTTGTTGTATTGTTCACGCCGGGGCCCTTTGATCGAATTAGCCGCAAGGATATCCCGATCGCACCCTCAACAGAATCCAGTTTACTCTCTACATATGTAAAAGGACATAAATGAAGATTTACGATAATATACCCTTCTATTCTAAACAACATTTCATCCGGATATGGATGAGTCATTCTAGTTACAATTTCAATAACGAAATTAACCAAATAAAATAAATTCAAACAAACTAATTGCAAATAGTCGAGTCAATTTCCATGATTTATTAAAGACAAGTTGATTAAAATTAATATATTTTTATTTAATTAATACTTTGATATAATTAACGGTTAAATTGTTGGTTATTATAAATCAGTATTGATGATGCACGATTTTCAATGATATTGGAAGAAAAAGGGTCATAAACTGTTTTCAAGATACGGAAATGATCGTGGGACAGCTGTCATATGATTTGAGTGATATATTGTCCATTTTATGCGATTTGGTCCATTCTATTGCAGGAATTCACATTACAACTGCCAGCAGGAAAGGGCGCATAAGCTCAACTTCGAATATATCAAACCAATATGTTTGGAAAATAGAACAAATATCAATATAACTGTAAATCTAGATTATTGATGGTAATTATTTTAATTAGAACAAGACTATGAAATTTATCTACAAATCAACTAGAAGTTTGCATAAATAATCCTGCTATGTTATTGATTTAATAATGGATAAATCGCGGATTTTTCTCTACTTAAATCCGTCATTAATTTTTTTATGTTATTTTATTTTATTATAAATGCATTGGAGCTAGAATTTTAAAGACTTCCTTCAAAAAAGTGAGACTTTGAATTTTCTTCTGAAAACTAGATTTTCCAGTTTTCTAAAATTGTTTTTATTGGAATATAACGGCTACTTTATTCACATTCCAACTTTATTTATTTGAATAAAATTCAATTTTGAATGCACAGATTTTAGGCGAGCAGGTCACCATTTTTGGTTTTTCAACAAAATAATTTTCGAAGAATGATCGAAATTTTCACAAAAACCCGCCCTCAAAACCGAGTAAATCGATCATTAAGTAATGATTAATATTTTCAATAAGCGTGGAAAATTGGGGTTATGTTTAAGAATTTCTCTCAATACAAAAATATGTTCAAGTTCTAAGTCTCTTAAGTCAATCGAGAATAAGCGCTTTCCTGGAAATTCCGAAATTTCACTGGAAAAATTCGTTCGCTGCGAGAAGTACGATTCACAAATACTGTGATATACTTTTTTAATTTACAAATCTAGTAGGCGAGACTATCATAATATTTTTCGATTATTTTCTTGTTAATAGAGAGTGTGATAGATGAATCAACTACTATATTTGTAACTTGTGGGCGGAGCTAAATCCCGACTGTGTATTTCCGAATCTGAACAATCCATAAACAAGCTCTTTCTTCATAGGATTATTTCTAGATGGTCTTTTTCTTTATTTTTAGGTTAAAGACACCCTTTGACACAAAGAGAATTTCATCCCTTAGAAAGTTCTTCTCTCATTAGAAGTATCTGAGTTTGAGCTTAAAACCAAAAAAAAAACAGCAGTAGATCTAATTAAGTTTTGAAAATTTCGATAACTATATATAAAATGGCATTCTCACAGGAAGTGAGAGATTATCCGAGTTCAATTTATAGTGAAGGATAAAATAAAACTGGAATCGATAATATTAGAAAAACAGAGGCGGAAGATTTACGACAATTCTCTATTTTATTTTTCCAATAGATAAAAAGTCAAGTCCAGCAATAGTTTTGGAATTTCGAAAATGTGTTTTTTATCTTTCAAGAAGGAATTCGATTTTTTTTTTGGCACAGGCATTCAACAGGAAGCGTTGAACAACCTCATTTGAAAATTACAAATTAATCACCTAATTACTGTATTTATTTCTATAATTAAATATAACATAGAACGAGTCACGGATTTTGGTCAATTGCTCTAAAATATTCGAATCAAGAGAGTGAAGAGTTCATCTCTAAAATTAAGGATCAAAAAGCGGATGTTGGATGTTTTGATCCTTTGGAAGGTGAATCCCCCGAAGCAAAAGGTCAAATTTCGAGTTTCGAGATACCTGCAAAGAAGATTCACTCTCTTGACTCACAATTCTAGTGAAATCCTCAATTGAATATGAATAAATCATATTCAGAATTTGGATGCTTGAGTCTCAGAAAATTGATTGGACAATTCCTCGTTTTACAGCCGCCCTTGTGAAAAGTTAGAATTTTCTTGTTAGATAGTTACTTGAGTCTTCAGACTATATTTTTAGATTTTGTAGTTCTTGGTGAATTTCCAGTAATTTATGTGAGAATAGATTATAATTTAGGTGATAGAAGAAATAATTTCGATTTTTCATGGAACAGTAAGAAGCGAGAAGGAACGGAACATGTTCGATTCTATAGTTCCACTTTATCAGATCCTAATCGATGATGGTGAAGAGGTGGACGAAGAGGTAGAGTTAGTCCAGTCCAACTTATACACCGGCTGTACAAACAATAATAACGATATAACCACGTGACTAGAATGACAATCCGTGACTAGACAAGATCTAACTGCCGTCGGCCTTCCAGCCATGTTGTTGAAGAAGAGATCTGGCCATCTCTTAAAACGACATACGTGAGCAACTAATGTTGTCAGTAACATCTGACACACACAAGGAAGCATGGGAACATGTTTTATAGACAGGCGAAAAGACAAGTTATTGACCAACATCTATCAAAAAAGCAACAACGTTCAAGTACAAGTTTTAAAAGAAATAGAAGTTGAGAAAAAATTTGAACAAGAAGCGATCCAGGATCTAAATAGCTGTTAGAGTCCCATGGTAATATAGCTAGAGATGATTTTCTTTTTGTTAGATCGATTTGCATAACCAATACGAATCCCTAGTTGGATTTAAATAATGCATCAAGCTACACCAACAGAATACGAACCAATGTCGAAATCCACGAAACAACAAACAACAATCAATAAACTTGTTGTTGTTATTACAACTTATCTTTATAAACGACCAAACTTTTTATATAGAAATTGCTGGATACGGTCCCGAATTGATCCACAAATAGTTCAATAATAAACGTGACAAAAATACCTGATTTTGGCGATTTTCACTATCGGTCTATGTGGCGGTTTCGTATTAGCAAAATCCATTTTTCTAACCATACGCGGTGAATTCGACGATAAACCATCCGAACTTTTCACCGATGACGTCAAACTACCATAACAATCATTACGTACCGGCGGTATAGGTGGCGATTTAAAATGTCTCATCGATAATGACGTCGATGATGACGACATTAACGGTAACGTATTGAAATTGACCGTAAATTTCGGTAAATGTAAATTACGTTCAATACTATCGGATAAACGTCGTTCCGGTGTTCTATAACCGATCGCAAATTCCTTAATTTCCTCATTCTCATCAATATCCGATATGTAATGTTCATTGAAAAATATATTATCGGGTGATAAATCGCCGAATTGACATCTCAACTCGCGAGCCAACGAATTGACTTCTTCAATTTCCAAACTCAAATCGGCATCTTTTAAATATTTACTTTGAACTGGTAATGAATCGGTGAGATCTTCGAAATTTCGATGTCTCGGTAATGGAGAATTGCCCAATTTCTCACCGGTACTACCGAAATTTTTGTATAATAAAGTCGATCGTGCTAATATCGGTGATCGAAATTCGGTACTTCGTGAACTTAAAATTCGACGATAATTACAACCCCCTCTTGTCGGTAAATCAAATCTGGACGTCATCATTATATTAGCCATTGGTGGGGGTGTTGGTAAGGGTAGATCAGGCAGGCATGATGGCGATGGTGGTTTGTTTTGTTGTTGTTTAGATGGTTTCATTCTTCGATTATTTGGAAATTTTATTACCATAAAACACGCACTTGATTGTTGTTGTTTTTTTTCAAGTAGTTTATGGCTTTTTGCACTTTTCGTTTAGGAGCATGTTTAGAGTAAATGGTACAATTATATGACCATATAACGACTGATAATGAGAATTTTGGGGAATTTTATCGTTTCGAGATGTTATAAAAAATTTTTATAACAAGGGTGAAATGGTATCAAATGGAACCATTTCGA
>JAZBGZ010001575.1:0-15288 GCA_037414795.1 Stenodera caucasica
CGTCGATGGAATAGCGCAATGAAACGTTGCGGAACTCGATCGTACCCGAGTTCGGCCACAATTTCGGCGGTTTCGTTGTATTTCCGTCGATTTCGGGCTGGATTTCCGTATATTCTATAATACGTTCGACTGACGTCATTTGATTCTCGACGTCGCTCCATTGTCGCATTCCCCATTGCAGCATTCCCGTTAACGTTATCGATTGCGTTATCGCCAAACCGACATTTCCAGCATACGTTTCGTTTCCAATAAATAGAAAACTTAATGTGACTAAACCAATGTAGATAACGCAATTCAAATCTAACCAGAAACCAAAGGTGCGCGTACATGCGATAAACATGTAATTGGCCGATGTGTGAAGGTCCTGATGATGGTCGAACTCTTTTCTTAGGATGTCTTGCGCCCCAAAAGCCCGAATTGTGGTCAAACCCTGCACCGAAGCTGTAACGTGCGTGAAAACTGGACTTTTCGCTAAAACAAAAAATACCGTCAATCCGATCGAATTCTGCATTATCGAAACTTACTAATTCCTTCGAGTCGTTTCAAATTTCTACTAGTTGCAAGGAAGATTGTTTTGTAAATGTAAAAAATTCCAAAGATGATGATCGTTGGTAACAAAATCCATGGGCTAATTGTTGTTACCATTATGGTAATCGAAATTATCGTCAATCCCACCTTGAATAGAAAAACTTTAGAATTATACCGATTTCGGCCCAATTCGTTGAGTGCCATCTTGTGATCTTCCACAAACTAACACTAATAGTTCGGTGGACAAGCTCTAGATGGCGGGCCGAAATCGGTATACTGTCAAGAAATTACCTTCAATATATCGACAAGACTGGAAGGTAGGGCCTCATCAATCGCGCCTACATCTTTGGAGAATCGATTCAGAATCCGTCCGGATGGATGCGTGTTGAAGAATCGCATCGGTGTAAATACGATTTTTGCAAACATTAAATTGTGTAATTTTTTCGCTGCTTTCAAACAAAATTTGAAGACGCTCAATGATCTGATTACACTCGTCAAAAAAACCAATCCCAATAAAATACTGTAGATATAAATGCAGAATTGCGATGTAAATATCGAATTTATTGGCGTCTCTTCTATTAGAGTATCATTTGTTGTGGTATTTTCGATGTTTTCGTTACGTTCTTGTTCGATATTCACCCAAAACGTCAAAAAATAATCCGTACCGATCGAAATAGTTTGCGATACAATAAACAAAATTAGAATTAATAACGATACTAGATAACCACCTCCGGCTTTTAGGTACTTCTTATAAACTTCTCTAGACACATTTCCGGTACTTTTATGCTCTTTAATTTCAGTAGGTAAGTCTTTAGTTTTTTCTAGTTTCTCGTCAATTGTTGATTCCTCCAACAATTCTTGATCTACATCATCATTTTCTTGACTCAATTCGGTTGTCAGTAATTTCAGAAAATCGCCGCCATTATTCTGAAGCTCCGCATAACTACCGGAAGCGGTAATTCGTCCATTTTCCAATAAATAAATCCTATCTACCGTCTTCAAATATTGCAGTTGGTGTGTGATTAGAATTGTTGTTTTATTTTTCAAATAGCCCACAATACAATCGTCGAATAATTGCTTACCGACATGCGTATCGACAGCTGATAACGGATCATCCAACAGATAAATATCCGCATCTTTATACAAAGCTCGAGCTAGATTTATCCGAGCTTTTTGGCCGCCGCTCAACATAACGCCACGTTCACCGATCATCGTGCGATCACTATACGGCAACAAGGCTAAATCGTGCTCTAATGCGCAAATTTCGACAATTTTCCGGTATTTTCCCACAAGCATTGGTTCACCAAATAGAATATTCTGTTTGATACTGCCGGAAAATAGCCATGGCTCCTGGGAAGCGTAGGAAATGCGGCCTTCTAGATCCATCCGTCCGGTCGATAGCGGTAATTCTTTCAGCAATACATTGAATAGGGTGGTTTTGCCGCTACCAACCGGCCCAACAATAGCTACCAATTGTTTTTGGGCTACATTGAAATTGATTCTATTCAGTGTGAAATCCGGATTTGTTTGTGTCCATTTCACTGAAACGTTCTCCATGTAAATACCGATATTTGTGGGTTTTTCTTTGAGTTGGATCAATTGAATTTCGTCGTGTTGCAGGAATTTTTCGATTCGTTTTATTGAAACGTTGGCCTCAACTAATCCAGTTATACCGTGCGGTAGCCACAGCGTTATCGCCATTCTCAACATATTATAAAAGGCCGTTGTGATAAAAACGTATTGGGCTTCTAAATGGTTACCGAGTAGGATGTAAGTTAGAACACAAACATAGATGGCGGTGCGATGTAGAGAATTTGAGAACGAGAAATTGATAGCTCGCATGTATGATTCTCCCTTGATTTGGCCCATCTCTAATCTGGAAATAATCGAAATTTTTGTAAATTATAGCCTTATACACGGCAATAAAATTGCGCCAATTATTGCTAGAGCAATTCTATCTCCTATTCGTCAACATTCAACTCGAAAGGCATTATTTACTACTCTAGTTAATGATAAAAAGAAAATTTTTGCTAGAGAACTAGTTTAGTGATAAATGGCGCAATTTATCGCTCGAATATTGCAGGCCCAAATCCATACATTAACATACTTCCTCGCTTTTTCTACCAATGCCGTGAAGGGTTTCTCCCACGCGTACATTTTGATGACCTGCATCCCCATTATGATTTCGTTCATCAAACGCACCCGCTGATCGGCTCGTAGCGCTGTTTTCCTGCGGAATTGCGCTGCTTTTTTGCCCAAATACACTGAAATCATCCGATTAGGACCATCCGCACTGTCGACGTTAACGTTAACTTACGCTGTAACGGTATGAAGAGTAGTAGAATAGCGATTCCGGTCAAAGCGGCCGGATGTACATTCGTATATAATAAATAAATAATCACAATTGTTTCGATTGGTGCTATCCAAATATGATGAATTTGGGTTGTTACGTGATCGAATCGTCGGACATCACTCGATAGTAAATTGATCATTTGTCCAATTGTTGTTTCGCACATTGCGTTTTTGCTTAGACGTAGAATTTTGCGATAAATCAGCGAACAACAGCCGATTCTCATTCGCATTCCTAAATTTTGTAAGGCCAGCATGTTCGAATTGACGATCAAAATATTGATGAGCGACGTTAAAGTTAATAGGAAGCCATAAATGTAGGCTTCTTGTAGCGTGGTTGTTGTTTGATTCGGGTTGAAATAGCCCAAAAATTTCCCGATCAGAATCGGCTGGGCCATCCTATAAATTTCCAAAATTAACTTATTCAAATCGATAAAACTATCAAAATTTACTTCACAATCAATTCTTGACACATCAACACCAAGCCGCAAAGGGCGAATTTCCTACCGAAAATCTTCAATAGAATCCTCCATAATTTCGGGCATCTGTGGCGATTTCCTTGAATTCGCCACTCATTCTCGAACAAATCGCCCAATTGTTTCGATTCATGTTCGTTCAATGATCGATACAAATCATCTTCGTCGATTTCTTTTTTCAATCCTTTAAAAAAGAAAGGTAATGCCCAACTATCACCGCAAAATTCGATTAGAACCGATGTTGAAATACTTGAAAACTTACCAAAAGAATAATTTTGTTATAACATTGGCTTTTTCTTGTGGATGGGTCTTTTTGCCGCCTTTTTGTAGTGTTTTTCGCTCCAAGTCTTCCATTTTCGCTCGATTATCTGCAGATTCGTTCTGATTAGTTTCGAATTATAATTTCAGTATTATTGGAGGATTGGAAATTTGAATTGTTTGTTTTCCATTGTGAGCTTACACGACTAACCTAAAAGCTCTGGGGAAGCTTACTGGGCACGCTCGAAACGTTTGTTGCAATCCTCTAATATTCTCTGAACAAATCTACAACTTATTCTCGAGCACTATCTTCATTTTATTTCTCTATAATTTACCGACAGATAAAGATAAGAACTGAGTATTTATTTTAGAATTTTTTAAAATTATCGCCCTATTTATTGACTATTCCATTCGGAACAGAGCCGGCTTAGCACTTTCAAGTCATTTATTCAGATAATCTACAGGCCATAGTAATCTATGAATATTTGAATTAAAAGGGTGTCTAAATAAAGAAATGCATTGGAGCCACCCCTGAACTTGAGGCAGGACTTATATCCGAAAAAATGTCGATATCTTATCTATTTATTTATTTGAAAATATATGAAAGTTGATGAAAAATCAATAGAAATTTGTGTAATTTAAATTTAATCGTATCAAATGATATTGATGATGATAATAAAAAAATACCTTTTCTCCAATTCTAAATTATATTAGAAAAAAAATTAATTCATCCAACCCACACAAAATCTAATCAGAGACTAATCATACATTTTCAATTTCATTTCTCTATGACTATGATACGAAATTCCTGTTGAGTAACTAGTTTTTTATCGCAATGATAGAGAACATCCGCAGTATGAACGCTAACGTCAATTTGAGTTCTCAATTCGCAATCAAAACACTAATTATAACTCGTTGAATTATATAAAATTCCTGAGTATTTGATGATTTGTTTTTCAAGATCGACGTTAATGAATAGAATGCGGAATGATCAAAAAAAAAAAACTGCCACAAATTATCATTTGAAGGACACTCCAATTATTGTCGATTATTTATTTTTATCACAATGAAATTAAAAGTTAATTCTACTGTATTTTAGAGAATAATTTGCTCTCAGTTTTTTTGTATAAAAATAACACAAACAGTACAATTTCAATGATTGTGCAACACTTGAACAATAAATTTATTTATGGGAAATTGACGCGTTAATCGATAAATAATCATTGTTTAACTGGCTGCATTAGTTATTTTTTTGAGTAATTAATTCGACTTTTTAATTGGAACTTGGATGCTGTTAGTTGTTTCAAATTAGTCTTTCTACCGGTTTCGGCCGGTTTGGCAAATTTACCATCAGTTTATCCAATGACAATAGAAATAAAACAATGGACAATAATTTAAATATTTGACTACTTTTCTGATTTCTGCTTAAGTGGAATTCATTTAACAATATTGCACAATGTTGATTTTTCTATTATTTACTCTATTTCTATGTTTTGAACAAATTTTAACTATACCATTAAATTATTTACAATTTTTTGGAGATGAAAAATAATAACACACAATTTTATTAGTCTTCTTAGTATTCATTCATTGTTTCATTTTTGATAATAACATGAATAACCATTTATTTGATAAATCTATAATAATAATTAACATTTGATCACAGACGATTATTTATTGGTTGTAGTTCTGTAAAAATGATTATGATTTAGGCTCAAAATTGTGTTTCAAGTAAATAACACTCACATCAGACGCTATCTGTGTTAGGTTCTCGGCCATTCCACGTCCAGTTTGCTTGACCAAACCATAGAAATGCCCTTTTTTATTTTGTAAAAGTTCATAAGGATGTCCGAATTCGGCCACACATCCAGCATCCATAACAAGAATCTTATCGGAATCCATCACAGTAAGTAAACGATGCGCTATTGTCAAAACTGTAAAATTTCTAAATTTCTTCCGAATCGTTGTCTGTATCAATTCATCGGTTTGCGGATCAACATTGGCTGTAGCTTCGTCCAAAACTAAAATTTTATTACTACGAATCACAGCACGTGCCAAACATAATAATTGTCGTTGGCCAACACTAAAATTTGTACCACCTTCCGATATTGAACAATTCAAACCGGATGGTAAATCAACGATATGGCTCTTTAATTCGACTTCATCTAAAGCGTTCCATAGAACATCATCCTGATATTCATCGAATGGATCGAGATTTTTACGTAATGTCCCAGAGAAAAGTACCGGTTCTTGGGGAATTATCGATATTTTCGAACGTAAATCCTCCAATGGAATCTCCCCAATATCAATATCATCGATCAAAATCCTACCGTTATTGTCAGCTAAACGGAAAATTGCTGATATCAGTGATGATTTTCCAGCGCCAGTACGTCCGACAATGCCGACTTTTTCTTTTGGTTTGATCGAAAAATTTAGATTTTTCAGAACGAATTGCTCGTCTTTCGAATATCTCATTGATAGATTTTCGAATACTATTTTGCCTTCTTGTGGCCAATCTGGCGGTGGTTTTTTTACCGCTTCCACACTTTCTAGAGGTAATTCGGTATATTCAACTACACGTTCGACTGAAGTCATTTGATTTTCCATTTCGCTACATTGTCGCATGCCCCATTGCATCATTCCCGTTAAAGTAGTCGCTTGTGTTATCGCCAAGCCCACATTTCCGCCATACATCTCTAAAAAAATCAATGAAACCTCGATTTTTGCTGATATTAAACTCACCGTTGCCAATAATTAGGAAACTCAAAATTACAAATGCGATATAAACAATACAATTCATATCTAAACATATACCGAAAGCTCGACTGCAAGCTATATATAAATAAAAAGCTGAACTGTGATGATCTTGATGATGATCGAATTCTGATATCAGAATATCTTGAGCCTTAAAGGCTCTAATTGTTGTCAAACCTTGTAACGAGGCGGTGATGTGCGAAAATACGGGACTTCTAGCTGAAAAATTGTAAAAAAGTGTACTAAATTAGCATGTTGATGGAAAATTCATAGGGTTTCTCAATGGACTATTCACAACCCCTACTGAATTAACCCTTTCCTTTACTCTCAACTTTCAATATTCCCCATTAAAGTTTGATTCAGTTCGGTGTGTTTTCTGTAGCTTAAATTGTGGAATAGGTGTAAAAAATGGTGGATGCGCCAAGCGAATCATATCTATAAAGTTGCGCTCAGATCAAACAAATGAATGCAGTTCTATTATGTTAATCCACACTTAACTAGCATAATAGCATGCTCTTAAGCTTGATCGTTTGATCTGAGTTCATATTATTAGTTTTAGAGAATTGAGAAAATACTTACTTATACCTTCGATACGTTTCAAATCTCTACTAGTTGCCAAATAAACAACTCGATAACAATAAAACAATCCTAAAAGTAGAGCAGTCGGTAGTAAAATCCATGGGTTTACAGTGGCAATAACGATAACAGTACCAACTACAGTTAAACTAATCTGTATTGTATCAATGATGGTTTGTGGTAAAATTTCATCAATTGCACCCATATCTTTCGAAAATCGATTCAATATCCTACCAGATGGATTCGTATTGAAGAACCTCATTGTACCATAAACGACTTTTCTAAACATATTATTATGTAAATTCGTTGACGCCGTCATACAAAGTTTGAAAAAACCCAACGATCGCGTTAATGTCGTTATTATAAGTGATATTATTAAAAATGAATAAATATACAAGCAAATATGTGGAGTGAAAAATAGACTTTCGGAATTCTCATCAATTAAATTATCAATATTTTGAATCGAATCATTTTGATATTGTATTTCTACTTTATTTTGCTCCATATTCACCCACAACGATAAAAAAACATCAGTTGTACTGCCTAAAGTTTGTGCAGTAAGGAAAAGTGCCAATAATATTACAAGAATGTACCATCGACCACCAGCTTGGGCATATTTCAAATAGTTTTTTTTCGAAATTGTGCCTGTTTGCATCTCTTCTTTAATTTCAATTGGTAACTCTTCAATGAGTAGACTTTTTTTTGTTGAGAACCTCCGATAGATCGATTCTTCGTCATCGTCATCATTTACTTCTTCACTTTTTTCTTGGATCAATTTCAAATAATGACCACTAGATTGTTGTAGATCGTTATAACTACCGGAAGCGGTGATTCGACCATTTTCCAATAAATAAATCTTGTCTACCGCTTTCAAATATTGCAGCTGATGTGTGATCAGAATTGTTGTTTTATTTTTTAAATGACCCACAATACAGTCGTCGAATAATTGTTTACCAACGTGCGTATCGACAGCTGATAAAGGGTCATCCAATAAATAAATATCTGCATCTTTGTAGATAGCTCTAGCTAGATTTATTCGGGCTTTTTGGCCACCACTCAACATAACGCCACGTTCCCCAACAATTGTCCGATCACCATACGGAAACAGACTGAAATCACGTCTTAAAGCACAAATTCTCACAACTTCTCGATATTTATCTTTATCCATTTTTTCACCGAATAAAATATTTTGTTTAATACTCCCAGCAAACAACCATGGTTCTTGTGAAGCGTACGAAATCCGACCTTTCACCTCTAAATGACCTTCCAATAATTCCAATTCCCTTAAAATCACATGAAGTAAAGTCGTTTTACCACTACCAACAGTACCAACAATTGCTACCAATTGTTTCGGACCAACATTAAAACATATATCACGTAACGTATAATCCGTTGATGATTTGATCCATTTCACGGAAACTTCATCCATATAAATCCCAATAGTTTTATCCGTCGAAGATAACGTATCTTGGATATTACTGTTGATTATATGATTTTTGTCGTTATTATTCAAATTGATTTCTTCGTACATCAGAAATTTTTGGATACGTTTCACGGAAATGCTACATTCAGCTAGAGCTGTAACGCCATTAGGCATGTACATGGTTAAAGCTTGCCTTAGAATACCATAAAATGCTGTTACAGTAAAAACATAGGTTGCATTCAATGAATTTCCGGTAATAACATGTGTTAAAACACATAAAAATATTGCTGTACGATTGAGGAACAACACAAATGAGAAATTGATAGCGCGTAAATATGCAGCGTATCTGATTTGATGGATTTCCGCTCTGAAATTACAATAAAGATGAAGATTATTATTATGGAATTATTTGCTAAGATCAAAATCATACATTAACATACTTTCTAGATAATTCGACCAATCTTGTAAACGGTTTCTCCCATGTGTACATTTTAATTACTTGAATTCCTGATATAATTTCGTTCATCAATCGTATCCTTCGATCAGTCTTCAAAGCGGTTCTCATCCGATAAACAGACGCTCTCTTCCCCAAATATACTAGAAAATAAGCGAAATCAACAATTCACAAATAATAATATAATAAAAAAGTCACATTGTAATGGTATAAATAGGAGTAAAAGCCCAATTCCTGCGATTGATGATGGACCAACAGTTATATACAATAAAAACATAATAATTAAAGTTTCTATAGGCGACAACCATAAATTATGTAAATGGATCAAAGTGAAATCGAATCGACTCACATCATTCGATAATAAATTAACCATTTGTCCAATTGTTGTCTCAATTAGCGCATTTTTACTCAATTTCAATGCTTTACGATAAATCAACGAACAACAAGCTACTCTTAAGCACATTCCTAAATGCATTAAACCAAATACATAGGTGTGCATCATTAATATTGCTAAAAATACAGCTAATACTATCAAAACAGCATAAATATAGGCTTCCGTTTTAGTCACAGTCGTTTGATGGGGTGTATAATAAGTCATTAATCTCTCCAATAAAATCGGTTGAGACAATCTAATAAAACATCACAATCGCAATTCGATCTATTAATAACGAAAGATAAGACTCACTTAATGCCTAATTCTAAAATCACAGCTAAAACACCGTAGTAGGCGATTTGTTTACCGAAAACACGTATCAAGGCCCGCCATAATGATGGATTTCGACCGATATTATTCTCAATTAACCATGCCTGTTCCAGTTTATCGCCCAATTGTTTCGATACATGGGCTTTTAATGGGCCATATAAATCATCTTCGGTGAGGTCTTTTTTGAAACCTTTGGCAAATAATGGAATAGTCCAACTAAATGGAAATTGTATTATTGATAAATTATTTTTTGCTTATTTTCGAAATTTCTACCAGAAAAATAGTGCTGATAGAATGTTGGCTTTATCTCTCGGATGATCGCGTTTAATGTCCCTCTCAATAGTGCTTTCCTCATCCTCCATTTTGTACTAGAAAAATTATTCGACCACCATTTTTAGATGAAATAATAATTGTTTATTCATTCATAACTAAAAACATACCGATTGATATCTGAGATTGATTCAATTGCTCACTAATTATAGATTTAAATAAATATTCGTTCAACAAATCACATCAGGCACAACACTTGTCCACATCAATATTAAGCTGCAATTTTTTTTCAATATTCCCTCTTTATTCACATAAAACTTACTAATATTCATTTGTGATGATATCTGGAATATTGAATCACTATATATGCGTCAAAATATTTTCAACTTTGCGTTATGATAGATACGGATTTTATTTTAAATATAATTTAATAAAAGACTAACTGAAATTATCAATATTGAATCGACCATCCATAATCATTTTTATTATTATTATAAATTGAATTTTATATGACATATCTCCTAGTCATAGTGACATATATTTATTCAAATTTGAAAATGAAATTAGAATTGAGCTGATAAGAAAATTATCCTGATGATAGATGAAACAGATGTTAGCTTCGTCATTCTTTTCAGTTTATTTCTTCAACAATCAACAAATTTATGCGGACGATATGAAGCAAAGTCGAGTTTTTTCAGAGATCTCTCATTGCTGATCTTATAAATTCTTAATGAAAGACCTGATGATCATTAGAATTAATTTGACATAAACCTGAATTGATTAGAATAGTTTAATGCAAAAATAAAGTGTTTGCTAGTATTAAAAGTATGGAGTTTGTTTTGGGGGAGAATCGTGTGCAGTTGGTAGGAGTGACTGTAATTGTCGAATTTTGAATCGAAATAGAGGACTGTCAATTAAGCTGTCACTAATTGATCAATTGATTGATTATTCGATTCATTTTCAAAACTGACAAGTGGGACAAGCTTTATTTTTGTTTCATGAAAATCGAGTCATCAATTTTTGTTCTAGGTGGTACAAAAATACATACACCCTTTTCCTATAGGGGAAGATAAAGGTCATTTGAAGGAAATCAAATAGAGAAAGATAACACAATTTTATTCGTCTTCTTATAATTCATTTATTGTTCCAGTTTTGCTAATTATATAGATAACATTTATTCGATAACTCTTTCATAATTAACTATTTCATCACAGACGTTTATTGATTATAGTTCTGTAAAAATGATTATTAATTAAGCTTAAGATTGTGTTTTAAGTGAATAAACTCACATCAGACGCTATTTGTGTTAGGTTCTCGGCCATTCCACGTCCAGTTTGCTTGACTAAACCATAGAAATGCCCATTTTTGTTCTGTAAAAGTTCATGAGGATGCCCGAATTCGGCCACACATCCAGCATCCATAACAAGAATCTTATCGGAATCCATCACAGTATGTAAACGATGCGCTATTGTCAAAACTGTAAAATTTCTAAATTTCTTCCGAATCGTTGTCTGTATCAATTCATCAGTTTGCGGATCAACATTGGCTGTAGCTTCGTCCAAAACTAAAATTTTATTACTACGAATCACAGCACGTGCCAAACATAATAATTGTCGTTGGCCAACACTAAAATTTGTACCACCTTCCGATATTGAACAATTCAAACCGGATGGTAAATCAACGATATGGCTCTTTAATTCGACTTCATCTAAAGCGTTCCATAGAACATCATCCTGATATTCATCGAATGGATCGAGATTTTTACGTAATGTCCCAGAGAAAAGTACCGGTTCTTGGGGAATTATCGATATTTTCGAACGTAAATCCTCCAATGGAATCTCCCCAATATCAATATCATCGATCAAAATCCTACCGTTATTGTCAGCTAAACGGAAAATTGCTGATATCAGTGATGATTTTCCAGCGCCAGTACGTCCGACAATGCCGACTTTTTCTTTCGGTTTGATCGAAAAGTTTAGATTTTTCAGAACGAATTGCTCGTCTTTCGAATATCTCATTGATAGATTCTCGAATATTATTTTGCCTTCTTGTGGCCAATCTGGCGGTGGTTTTTTTACCGCTTCCACACTTTCTAGAGGTAATTCGGTATATTCAACTACACGTTCGACTGAAGTCATTTGATTTTCCATTTCGCTCCATTGTCGCATGCCCCATTGCAACATTCCCGTTAAAGTAGTCGCTTGTGTTATCGCCAAGCCCACATTTCCGCCATACATCTCTAAAAATAATCAAAATAAACAATTAATGAGAATAAAACCTCAATTTCACTTAAATTCAAACTCACCGTCTCCAATTAATAGGAAGCTCAATGTTACTAACGCGATATAAACAACACAATTCATATCCAAACAGAAACCAAAAGCTCGACTGCAAGCCACAAATAAATAAAAAGCTGAACTGTGGAGATCTTGATGATGGTCAAATTCTGATATCAGAATATCTTGAGCCCCGAAAGCTCTTATTGTTGTTAAGCCTTGTAACGAGGCTGTAATGTGTGAAAATACGGGACTTCTAGCTGAAAAATCATAAAAAAGAGCGTAAAATTAGCATTTTCTGAACTGAAGTCTACAGAAAATTAACAGGACTTTTCAATAAATTATTCCCAAATTGTTATCAAAATGCACTCGTCTTTTTCTCTATACTTGAGATATTTGTTATCAAAATTCAATATTATTTTCTTTAGTTTTAACTACTCTAAATATTAAGCGGGTGTAAAAATGGTGGATGCGCCAAGCGAACATTTCATACTAAGTTACGCTCAAACCAAACAAATGAATGCAGTTCTATTGAGTTAATTCGCTTTAAACGAGCTTGCTCTTCATTTGTGCTCGTTTAATCTAGACTCACTTCCATATTATTTATATTTTTATGGTGAGAAAATTTGATTTAAAATATACTCACTTATGCCTTCGATACGTTTCAAATCTCTACTAGTTGCCAGATAAACAACTCGATAACAATAAAATAATCCAAAAATTATAACAGTCGGTATTAAAATCCAAGGATTAACAGTACCAATAACGATAACAATAGCTAATACAGTCAAACTAATCTGCAAGGTATCGATGATGGTTTGTGGTAAAATTTCATCGATTGCGCCCATATCTTTCGAGAAACGATTCAATATCCTACCGGATGGATTCGTATTGAAGAACCTCATTGTACCATAAACGACTTTTTTGAACATATTATTATGTAAATTCGTCGAGGCCGACATGCAAACTTTAAAGAAACCCAACGATCTCGATAATGTCGCTATTATAACAAATAATATCAGAAACGAATAAATGTACAAGCAAATTTGTGGCGTGAAAAATAAACTTTCGAAATTCTCATCAATGCCGGTTGAATTATCGAAATTTCGACTCGAATTCTTCTGATATTGCACTTCTTCTTTATGTTGTTCCATGTTCACCCAGAATGTCAGAAAATAATCGGTCATACTGCCTAGAATTTGTGCGGAAAGAAAGAATGTTAATAGGAGCAGATGGATGTACCATCGACCACCGGCTCGGGCATATTTCAAGTAGATTTTCTTCGAAATTGAGCCGGTTTTCATCTCTTCTTTGATTTCAACTGGCAGTTCTTCATCGTTTACACTTTTTTGTTTGGTTAAAATTTTACCTTTGATCGATTTGTCGTCATCGTCGTCTTTTTCGTCCGTTTCTTGTTCGATTAGTTTCAAATAATGACCACTGGTTTGTTGTAGATCGTTATAACTACCGGAAGCGGTAATTCGACCTCTTTCGAGTAAATAAATTCTATCTACAGTCTTCAAATATTGTAACTGGTGTGTGATGAGGATTGTTGTTTTATTTCTCAAATAATCCACAATACAGTCGTCGAATAATTGTTTACCGACGTGCGTATCGACAGCTGATAACGGGTCATCCAATAGATAAATATCTGCATCTTTGTAGATGGCTCTAGCTAGATTTATTCGAGCTTTTTGGCCACCACTCAACATAACGCCACGTTCCCCAACAATTGTCCGATCGCCATACGGAAACAGACTAAAATCGCGTTCTAACGCACAAACTTTCACAATCTCCTGATATTTCTCGATATTCATTTTTTCACCGAATAGAATATTCTGTTTAATACTTCCAGCAAACAACCATGGCTCTTGTGATGCGTACGAAATCCGCCCGTCCACCTCTAAATGACCTTTCAATAATTCCAATTCCCTCAAAATCACATGGAGTAACGTCGTTTTACCACTACCAACAGTACCAACAATTGCTACCAATTGTTTTGGACCAACATTAAAACATATATCACGTAACGTATAATCCGTTGATGATTTGATCCATTTCACGGAAACTTCATCCATATAAATCCCAATAGCTTTATCGTTCAATGGTGACGTATCTTTGATATGACCGTTAATATGACCGTTAACTAGATGATTTTTGTCGTTATTATTCGTATTGATTTCTTCGTACATCAGAAATTTCTGGATACGTTTCACAGAAATGCTACATTCAGCCAGAAATGTAACGCCTTGAGGCATAAACATGGTCAAAGCTTGCCGTAAATTACCGTAAAATGATGTTACAATATAAACATAGGCCGCATTCAATGGATTTCCGGTTAGAACATGCGTTAAAACACATAGAAATATCGATGTACGATTCAGAAACATCATAAATGAGAAATTGATGGCGCGTAAATATGAAGCGTATCTAATTTGATGGATTTCAGCCCTGTAATTACAATGAAAATTGAGATAATTATTATCGAATTATTTGCTAAGGTCAAAATCATACATTAACATACTTTCTAGATAATTCGACCAATTTCGTGAATGGTTTCTCCCACGTGTACATTTTAATTACTTGAATTCCTGATATAATTTCGTTCATCAATCGTACCCTTTGATCAGTCTTCAAGGCGGTTCTCATCCGATAAACAGACGCTCTCTTCCCCAAATATACTAGAAAATAAGCAAAATTACAATTTACGATTAATTTTATAACAAAAAACTCACATTGGAATGGAATAAATAGGAGTAAAATCCCAATTCCTGCGATTGATGATGGACCAACAGTTATAAACAATAAATACATAATAATTAAAGTTTCTATTGGCGCCAACCATAAATTATGTAAATGGATCAAAGCGAAATCGAATCGATTCACATCATTCGATAATAAATTAACCATTTGTCCAATTGTTGTCTCAACTAGCGCATTTTTGCTCAATTTCAACGCTTTACGATAAATCAACGAACAACAAGCTACTCTTAAACGCATCCCTAAATGCATCAAACCAAAAACATACGAATGCGTCATTATAACAGCTAAAAATACAGTCAATATCAATAGACCAGCATAAATATAGGCCTCATTTTTTGTTATTGTCGTTTGATGAGGTGTGTAGTAAGTCATTAATCTCCCTAATAAAATCGGTTGCGCCAATCTAATAAAACATCACAATTACAAATTGCTCTATCAATAACAAAAGATAATACTTA
>JAZBGZ010001578.1:0-15220 GCA_037414795.1 Stenodera caucasica
CACACAATAAAAATCAGCAAGGACGAAACCTCACCCCCAATATAGCCCCCAATAGTCTCCACTACACCCCAACTGTCTGCACCCCATCGAAAATTGTACGCCACTTATTACATTCAGTTTGACAGTCACAAGCACAGATGTAGGTATTCCGAAATTAAACCTCATCTCTATCCTCATCTCCATAGAGATGGGATAAGCGAGATTAGTACAGTGATGTTTAAATAAACAATTCTATAATAGTGATGGAGATGCGGATCAATTTTAGAGCAATATGACCTATTTGCGCAGCGTTTTTGTAGTTCTCCTCCGACTCCATTTAATAAGTCGTTGGCTCACTCCTTTCGGTTTTCCCCCAACATCCTAACAATAGAAAAAGTGAAATAATGATATCAACGTGAAAAGGTACGATATCGAGTTTAGTCTGAAAGGAAGTTGATAATTAAGAAATTCTTCCGGTTTCAACCCATAATTAAATGGGATTCCATGAATTCACGATCTATTGACTGAATTGAAGAGGAAAAAAAAACATCAATATTTCGGGATTAATGCCTAATAGAGTGGATATTTTCAGGTCGCGGCAAAAACGTTAAACATTCCAATCCGTCAACAAATCTAGTCCTTACGTGTACATTAAGAAAAAGTGAGTATAGTTGGTGATTTGCTAGTGGTCGAATTTGATGTGGATGATTTCGTAGAGGACCTCCATGTCCAGTTGGAGGAGGACGAGCGAGGCTATGAATCGTACGTTTTGTCGACGAGCTCCAGTCAGGCGGGCGAAGTCGATCCAGAATCACCAGGACCGCCGGACGATAATCGGGAGACTTGGGGATCGAGTGCTGATTTTCTATTGTCAATAATCGGTTTTGCCGTCGATTTGGCCAATGTCTGGCGATTTCCATATCTTTGTTATCGGAATGGTGGTGGTAATTTCGCATATTTTTATTATAACGATTCGTATTTTTGGGGTATTTTAATGATGATGATTTTCCAGGCGCTTTTCTTATTCCTTATACTTTAATGTTGGTCTTCGGTGCTGTTCCTTTATTTTATATGGAATTGATCCTGGGACAATTCAATCGTCAAGGACCTGTCAGTTTATGGCGGATATGTCCCCTTTTCAAAGGTTCTCTCCATTAAAAATTCAATCACAATTGAAAATAATCGTTAATTTTTTTCTCGATTCCACTGAAACAATAGGAGTTGGATTTTGTGCCGTTATCGTCGCTTTTTACGTTTCCTTCTATTATAATGTGATACTTGGTGAGTTTGATTTCTATAATCAAGTAGGTAATTGAAACAAAAAATAATAATTATATTGATTATAGCTTGGGCGTTGTACTTTTTGGGGACCAGTTTCCTACCGGATCTACCATGGCTCCATTGCAATAACACCTGGAACACGGATAAGTGCTGGGAAAGTAAATTACCAGGAACAATAAACGCTACTTCGAGGCCGCCATTGTTCAATGATAGCACCCAAACCAATCGACACACCCCCGCTTCCGAATTTTTTCAGTACATAAAAATCTCCCACAGGACTACATACATCTGGGGCTAAGTCCAAAAATACATCTCCTGAAATTCCTGAATTTTGCCGATCAAAAGAGAATATTTCCTGTAGTTTTTGTCGATAAAGTTCCAAAAATTACAAAGCTATGGTCTTTGACAACGATACGATTCTCAGAAAAAAGCGATTCCGAAATCGGTACCAGAAACATCCTCAGAAGTTTCACACAGATGATCTCAGTAGAATTATCAAGTACTACATTTTTTCTTTATCAATAAAAATATGTTAATTTCTAGAAAATCTGAGTTTTCCCAGATAATCCAAAATTTTCAATTTAGTTCCAATAACTATCGACTTTGAGAAAATTTCAGTCTTTTAGACTAAAAGGGATATTTCTGGTACCACTGAAATTTCAGGAGTACTTCCAAATATGATGGAGGTCTAGAATCGAGTCCTAGATGTATTTAGCCCTAAATTTAGCGTAGATTTTCACGAGCAAATTGTCCGTTTCAGTCGAGCAGTTTTGGAGATGCAATGGAGCGATGGACTGCACGAAATGGGCTATCCAAAATGGCAGCTAGTCCTCTGTCTTTTGCTCATCTACGTCATGCTGTATATTTCGCTGTTCAAAGGGGTCAAATCTTCGGGTAGTGTCGAGCCCAAAAATCAAATTTACTCCAAATTTCACACTATTGAATTTCAGGAAAAGTGGTTTGGGTAACGGCGACCATGCCTTATGTGGTGTTGACCATTCTTCTGATCAGAGGCTTGATGCTGCCGGGGGCGATGAAAGGCATCTCTTATTACTTAAGTCCGGAATTGTCTAAGCTGCGAGAGACTCAGGTGAGGAAAATAACGTTTTTTCGATTGCGCGACACTTTTGATTCATAATCTTGATAAGTGAAGCTTTAACTTTAAGCTTGGATTTACAGTTTTTGGCGGTTTTTCCAGGTATGGGTGGATGCGGCCGTGCAAATTTTCTATTCTGTCGGAGCCGGATTCGGGGTTCATTTATCCTACGCCAGTTACAACACTTTCCATAATAATTGTTATCGGTAAAAATGATTTTCATCGATTTCTAGTAAACTAAAACCAAATATTTCAGCGATTGTATTGTAACAACGATAGTAAATTGTTTCACAAGCTTCTTTTCCGGATTTGTGATATTCACATATTTGGGATTTATGTCATATAAACAAGGTGTGCCCATCAGCAGTGTTGCAACCGAAGGTAACAACATCCGTATTCGGATCGAGTCGCAATCTCTCACCAAGTCCGGCGATGACAACTCGATGGGAGATTGTAACTCTAACTGAATTCGACACAATTGTGATTCATTTAATTAAAAATTCCAGGACCGGGTCTCGTGTTCCAAGTCTATCCGGAAGCTGTGGCAACATTACCCGGTTCCCATTTCTGGTCCATGTTGTTCTTCTTCATGTTGATCATGCTGGGTTTGGATTCGGCGGTAATTCTTCAATTTCCAACATCAAATTTTGACGATACTAATTTTGAAATTATAGATGGGCGGTTTAGAGTGCGTGATTACCGGTTTGATGGACGAATTTCGGGGTTTTTTCAAAAACCGGAAACATTCCAGAGAAATCTTCACTTTGGGCGTCATAATCGTCTCGTTTTCGGTTGCTCTAATCAATGTGACTCCGGTAATTATAATTTACCAAATTTCCAACAATTTCAATACCGAATATTTTTTGATAGGGCGGCATTTATATGTTCCATCTATTCGATACTTATTCAGCCGGAATTTCACTTTTATGTTCGGCTTTATTTGAAGCGATTGCCGTCTCTTGGTTCTACGGTAAATCGGAATCCTTCACGAGATATTATTTTGTCTTGATTCGGGGACAATTTTCAGGTTTGGATCGATTCACACAAGACGTTGAAGCGATGCTTGGGAGTAAACCGGGCTTATATTGGAGGATTTGCTGGAAATTTATCAGTCCAATTTTCATAATAGTTGAGCCGAATTTTGGTAAATTTCACAATAATCATTAATTGTAATTCAATTTTAGATGGTGGTGATGTTTGGCTTACTTTACCATCAACCCTTACAATATAACGATTATTTTTATCCTGATTGGGCCGAATGGGTCGGATGGTCCTTAGCTTTATCGTCAATTTTGATGATACCCTTAGTTGCAATTCTACAATTAATCAAAACTAAAGGAACATTCAGAGAAGTTAACGATTATAAGTGGGTTTTGAGCCGGGCTTAATTATTGATTATTCCAGAAATTGGCCATTTCAATCACACCGATGGAGGAAGAAGAACAAATTCGTCGTACGAAATTAGTGAGCCGATTCAAAGCCAAACATTGGCTCTTCGTATAAGTTCCTCACTAAACTGTTCCCTATTAGTTAATTTTTCCAAATTTCCAATTAATTTCCATTGCGCTGGTCGTATATGAGTTGTTCATTTCCATTATTATCATTATTATTTTTATTATAAGTTGTTATTTATTGTGAAATTAAATGTGAGCTTAAGTGCCAAATTTTGGCGAATATATTAATCCAAATTTAGAAGAAAAAATTAACGCTTTCGTGTCATAATCGGGAATCTAACAAAATTCCCAAATTTAAATGTCTTAATTGATAGGATAAGTAGCGTGAAAATCGGGTCCAAAAATTTCTTATGGCTGGCCCAGAGAAATGATTTTTGTAAATAATTCAATATTATTGAGAATTTAACCTTGAATCGACCTTTACAGTATTACGCAAAAATTTAATTATTACGTCTTGAAATTGAACAAAAGCTTGATCATATTTTTTATATTTTACAAAAATTCTTCTCAATTCAGTAATTAAGAGAGCTTTATATGTCTCGATTGTATTGTAAAATATTTGGTTTTTCCAAAATGAATCTGGAGCTTTTAAAGGCCCCGCATGCGCTGTTTCGGCGTGTATGGCGCCCTTTAAATTTTGATGTTGTGTAAATAATTGCTTTATTTATAGACAAAAATGACTGATTATTTGAGCAATTTTGCCTTCATTGCTCAAATATTCTATGATAATAATAAAAATAATTATTATTATTATAAATATTGTCATAATTTGGAGAGAGTTTGGAGTATACGAAAATTGAGAGCTTAACATGAATAAAACAGAGAACGTTTCAGAAATTGTTTATTTATTTCCTAAAAAAAATCACAATCAGAACAGATCTCGCCTTAATCTAAACCTCTAATTTTGTATATACGTATTTATATATATATATTTATTTTTAAATTTTATTTTATTTATTACAGAGACATTCAACATTACACTTTGTTTCATTTAGTTATGGATTTTTCTTTTTGTTTCGGTCTACGTTTGATTTTGATTAGAAAATATCGAACGTTGTATCAATCAAATTGGTTGAAATTGAGGGAAATTCATTTTCAATATCGCCCTCGGGTTCTTGGATGACTCTTCAACAGATTTGAGAAGCTCTCATCTACATGGGAAAAACCATATAATTCAATTTTTCGTCTGATATTCTCCATTATTGGCAATTTTTATTAATAAATTTTATACGGTTGTGCGTACATGAAAATGCGAACATTGTCTATATGTATATATACAATATTTATATAGAGAGATAGAGATATTATATAGGGGATGAGATTATAAAATTATTCAAAAATACCAATACTATTTATAAAAGCTACCATCGTACAACTGAATTTATTAACGGAAGTAATTGAAACGGAGATTAATCGGATTGGGGTTGTAATTGTATTTGAAAAAATTGTCATTTGTTTTTCGCGTCTTTGGGAATATTTTTATATCAGTCTAACTGGGGGCGACTTTCAACAATAATTAGAATTAATTACGAGTATTCTGAATACAGCTCCGAATCTCCATCTTCAACTAGCTTCGTTTGACTAATTGGAAATTTCACCGAAAAATATGGGAATTTGTTCAATTTTTCCACAATACTTGAAATCGGGTCTCGAAAATCAGTAATTTCTCTAAGGTAATTCGAAATTTGCCTAATGTTTCAATAAAATTAGAATTTACAAAAGAACGAAGTCTAAATTTGATAGAAACTCCCGAGCTACCGGGGAAATATGGAAGTTTTGGTATCAATTTTGGTGCTGAAAAGTACTGAAAGTTCTCCTCTATTGGAAAAAAAATTCATGGTAGAGAAATAATCGATATTAGAAGTATTTGAGTTTCAGCACAAAATTTTGGAATTTATTTGAAACTTGTTGAGATTTTCTAGAAGTCCTAAAATCGGGTCTCGAAAGTATAGAAATTTAGGATTTTCAAACGAACCAAGTCTAAATTTGGTCGAACTTCAGAGCTACCGAGAAAATAAAGAAGTTTCGGTATTAGTTTGTTCTCCTTTATTCATTAATTGGAGAAAAATGGAAGTAGATAATTTCATGGTGAAGAAATAATCGATATTGCAAGTATTCGAGTTTCATCACAAAATATTTGAAGTTTTTAGAGGCTTGTTGAGATTTTTTCTAGAAGATTTGAATCGGGTTTTGAAGATCAGAAATTATTTTTGGAGTAATCAGAAATTTGACTGATAATGGATTTTCGAGCAAAATCAGGATTTTCAAAAGTAGAAAGTCTGAATTTGATTAAAACTCTTGAACTACCGGAAAAATATTTTTCAAAAGTAGGAAGTCTAAATTTGATTGATACTCTTGAACTACCGGGAAAATATACAAGTTTCTGTATCAATTTTGAGGCTAAAAAATACTGAAAGTTCTCCTATATTCATTGGAAAATAGAAGTACAGAGTTTTATGGTGAAGAAATAATCGATATCAGGAAATATTGGAATTTGTCTGAGACTTGTTGAAATTTTTTCTAGAATATTTGAATCGGGTTTTGAAGATCAGAAATTATTTTTGGAGTAATCAGAAATTTGACTGACAATGGATTTTCGAGCAAAATCTGGATTTCCAAAAGTAGGAAGTCTGAATTTGATTGAAGCTCTCGAAATACCGATTTCTGTATCAATTTTGGGGCTCAAAAATACTGAAAGTTCTCCTCTATTCATCGGAGAAAAATAGAAGTACAGAGTTTCTTGGTGAAGAAATAATCGATATTGAAAATATTTGAGTTTCACCACAAAATATGGAAATTTGTTTGAGACTTGTTGAGATTTTTCTAGAAGACTTGAAATTAGACTCGAAGATCAGAAGTTTTTTTGGAGTAATCAGAAATTTGATTGATATTGGATTTTCTGACAAAATCAGGATTCTCAGAAGTAGGAAGTCTAAAACTTCCGAACTAACGGGAAAATATAGAAGTTTCGATGTCAATTTTGGGGCTGAAAAATACTGAAAATCCTCCTCTATTCATTAACAGCAGAAAATAGAAATAGAGAAGAAATAACTGATTTCCTTCAAAAATTCAAAAAGTAAAGTAACAATTTTCCAACAAGTTAGAAAAGCTGAATCAGGAATGATTTGGAAGATTTCTAATAATTTTCATGGGGGAAATGAGAATTTCCAGAAGTGAAAAATTGAAAATTAGCTTCTAAAGACATCGAATTGAGCAAAACTTGCAATTTTCAAAATATGTGGAAATTTTCCACAGGTGCCCAAAAGGCTGGTTAAATAGAGCAAATTATGGAGATGTGGAGAAAATGTTGAAGAAATATAAAACTTCGGAAAATTATCATGTAAGTTTCAGTTCAAACAGTCGAAGTTGGAGAATATCTTCAAATTTTGGCCGAGAGCAGAAAACTCGACGAATTTCTCTAATTCGATAAAATAGAGATTAGAGGTGAGAGAAATTTTGAGGATGGAGATGAAACTGAAAACGTGCTCAGAAATTGATTGAAAATTCTTAAAGCGAGGCGACTATTTGAAGATTTCGAAAATCTTGACAGGATCCAAACCTGTGGTGAGAGATGAAGATGGGGAGCTTTTACAGAATACAGATAATCGAGTCGGTGAAAGGAATACTGTACATTATCAGTCAGTTGGAAACGAATTAGGCCTAAATATTCCAAACAATAAACGATATCGAGGAGATTATTTCCAATATAAAATTTTATAAAAAACATTCTACAAAAAATATTTCCAGAATATTCTGCCAAAACAGTCCATAATTACACCATTTCTATCAGATGGATCGAGAACAAAATCAGTTTCTGTGTTGGAAAATCTCCGAATATATCACAAGAACGCCTCTCGATACGTCTTTATCTCTTTAAACAACAATAACAATAAGAAAACAGTCTTACAATGTTACAAAACCGAACTGACATCCTCTTTTTTATTATTATCATCTTTGTCTTTCTTTTTCGATTTCTTTCGTCGTTTCGAGTCCCTAGTTTTCGGCGAACGCTCCAACAAAAATAGAGCCTCATGGAAATCGTCCGAGCTCAAATTCGACTCTTGAATGTGCAAAACGGAACTCAGTGCACCATCAGTTGAGGATTTCGGAAAACGGAACATTTCCCGTTCGCGCTCCGGCTCATTGGCACTTTTTGATTTCCCATTATTATCCTTATTACTACTATTAATATTATTATTATTATTTTTATTATTATCGTTATTATTATTATTCGATTTACAAGGACTCGAATTTGGACTATGCAAATTCGAGTGTGATTGTGCTGGTGTTGTTGAGCGTATCAATGACGGCGTAAACGGTTCCGGTGGCAATGTTGTTGTTACATTACTATTATTATTATTATTATTATTATTATTATTAGTATTATTATTATTGAGACTAGTACTAGAAATATTCAAAGAACACGAAGTTAGAGGCACAGGAACACTTAAACTAGACGACCTCGATTGTCTACCACCCGATATTAGAATCAAACCAGGTGATTTTGGTTCTGGCGTACGAGAGATCGATACACCTGAGATGAACAATGTTGGTGATTTCGGTATGCCAGTTTCCGATTCATATTCGTTCGAACTGTCAGTTTCCAATTGATGTGTCTTGGTGATCTTCATATCGGGACCATTATGACAGATTTTGATGCGTAACGACGATTTTGTGCTGCGATTATTGCGTTTTTGATCGTCGACCAAAAATCCAGTCGATTTCGAAAAATTCGCCTCACCATATTTCTGATGTTTGATCATTTTCGGACTATGCTTTTCGCTTCTACAACCATCATCTGGATAGCGTTTAGCACAACTAGTTTCGGTGGAATCTTTGATAATATCACAGTTCTTTTTCAGTTTATGATCGCTTAATAAGCCAATACTTTTATTGACGGCAATTCGGGTTAAATAGCCGGTTTTGGGCAAATGGGCTGAACACAATTTCGCTTTCAATGAAGCAAACGGATTATGAATTGGTTTTCTACAATCAGTCTTCTTAATGTCACTCAAATCATCTTCATTACAACTTTTACTACCGACATCGTCATCGGTTATAGAACTCAAGATTCCGCACACCTCCATATCGGCGTTCATGGAATCGGACGTGGTGGTATCTTCGATGGAGCTCTGGCCTTGGTACGACTCCTCTTCCGGATAGGTGTGGTGCAACAGCAGGAATTGGCGCGTCCGTACCGAAGTCGACGGTAGAGCCAGAATCCGCCGGGCCAAATCCTCCGGTTTCTCATCATGCTGACTACTGTGGTCCGAGTCCAGATGATAGCGCGGCTCATCGCCGTTCATCCGGATTCTAGTGCCGCGACCGCTGCGTCTAACGCACAAATCACCGGTAGAATGTGACCGTTTCAAGCCGACATCCGTATCGTCGTAATCATCGACATCTTCAAAAGCGAAGCCTTTTTCGTGAATATCGGATATTTGGAAGCGGCCATCTTCGTTGCCGTTGCACGGCCGAAAGAACAATTCGCGATCAGTTTCGTTCGTATTGAGACTTTTCAGATCGATCTTGTGATTGGCTAGTGATTTTAGGAAATAATCAACTGTTAAATCGGCGCTACTTTTTTGATAATTTTGCAATGTTGGATCTTCATCGGTTTTCGATGATTCTTGTAAGCTCAATTGTATGGCGAGCTTTAGTTGATCATCGGTACTCTCGTTACTGTTATTGGAGATGCTCGAGCTGGGATCTGGGGTGATTGCGGCGTGAGCTTGAGCTTGTTTCATGCGGTCCTCAATCATTTGTAAACGCGACATTTCTAAAGCTATAATCAACTCCATATTATAATCGGCATCTAGAAATTTCGACAATCTTAATTAATCGTAATTGAGATTTAGATGGTACGTACGGGTGCAGTTTTGATGACCGCAGAGTAGGCCGCATTGATGTTCTTTGGAATTCGGCGATCCTTTAGTTTTCCCCGATTGTTTCGAATCGTTATCGATCTCTTCATCGGAATCGTATTCATGCCATTCACAGTCACGCAACCAGCTCCCTTGTTGTGTTGAATCACCCTAAAATCAGCATTAATGCTAATGAAGTGTATTTCCTTTCATATAGCTCCTCTCTCACATCAAGATACCGTCGTTTTCGTTTCCGATATGTAGGCGGCGTTTCCGGCGGTATCAAACCTTGAGCTACGGCCCGAACAAACTCGTGCCTTTTCCGTCTCGCCAATACTGTAGTTTGAACTATGACAGCTTTCGGCGTTCTCAAATAAGGCCTGGCTATCATCTCGCTGAGCTTTTCGGTCACCTCCTCCAACTCGTTCTTTAAGCAAGAAATAGATCGATTCACGCTCGAATTGATACATACAGAGTGTCCCACCCAAAATATCCCCCATTCATATTTATCAAAATAATTGAGTTGGGATTGGAGGAGTCATGTGAGAAAATAATTGGGAACTATCAGAAATTGAGGATATCCTGAATAGTTGAGTTTTTCATTGATGATTTTTTAAGGGAAGGGTGCTTCCGGTATCAATATTTCGAAGTTTTATTCACATTTCACTTTGTTCCCAATTACCTAGACAGATTTTTAGAGCGCTCAATCATGCATTAGGTGCTCTCAAATGACTCCTCCAAGCCCTACTCAATTATGTTCGTAAATAAGCGACACCCCGTATACTCAAGAAAGCTCACCTGCATGAATTCGAATATCGTTTTATTGTATCCATCGTCTTCAAGATAATAACCATAGACGTAGGATCCGCACAATACACGTCTTGCTTTCAATAGTTCCCTAACTCCGTCCTCGATGAATTTCGTCCCTTTCTCGCCGGAATCCTCGCCACCCTTCAAGCCCAAACCGTTGGCCAGAATTTCCATTTTTTGCCTTACACTGGTCAGTAGCGGCTCCTCCAATTTTTGACTGTTCTCATGGTTGCGAAAACGCGTATAGAAATGCAAAAATCTCGACATTTCCTGCATTTGATTATTACGACCCAAAGCCTCCGATATGAGACCGCCTTGTTTTTCGTCGGCTTTATGGACGGCTTCGAAACGATTACATCGGAAATATCCGCCAGTCGCTGAACTGTGACGCTTCCAAGATTCTTGACATACCCAACAAAAATCGAATTTACACTAGCAAAAAAAACGAGATTTAAGCCCGATTTTGAGGCGATTATTAAGTATCTTACTTTGGAGCATTTCATGTGGTTGCAGCCTTCGTTTTTCTGGATTGGGCTTTTGCAGTTCGGACACGGCTTCGAATTGGTGACCAACCACAGACAATTAGCGGCATCTTCACTTCCGCTACAAGCTGTTTTGAGCTCTTCCGGTTTGATTTCAGCGATTTTCAGTTGCCATTCTTGCCATTGTTTACAGCCGCAAGGAGCATGGGCTTCGCCTACAACAAAATTATGGATTATGGATAATTAATGATGCGAAATATCGAACCCAAGCATTCCCAACAGAAAAAATGCGCATTGCCGCAGTCCACTGCATGCGATGTTGTAGGTATCGATTTATTATTGATACGGTTTCCGGTTTGTTCCGCTTCCGGTAGACGGACAGCCCGGCCGCATCCTGCTATCGGACACCATTTGATGCTTTTGTTACTCTCGACGAAAGCCTGAAATTTCCATCATCATCATCATTATCGAGATAATTATTCAAGGGTTACTTTGATATCGAATTGTAGATAACGGCGGGCCATATCCGGACTTACTAATTTCTCGATAAATTCAACCGGAACTAGGATATGGCATTGATAAGCTGGACATAAAATATGATGAGCATCGCCGTCTTGGATTTTCGTTGTTAGATAACTTTCCCAGCATGTCCTACAAAATGTGTGTTTACACGACATTTTCACCGATTTTTCCCAATTGGAAATCGTCAACAAGCAAATTTCACACTGAAATTAAATCGATTAAATTATGGTAGAATTTCGGTAATTTAGGGGATTTACAGTGATTTCGTTGATTTCATCGCTGATTTCGGTCGAAATACTGGATTCTATCGAGCCTGCATGCTTCAAAACTGAAGACGGCGCTTGGACTCCGGCTAATTGGCAACAATCAACCGGATCTTTCATCCATTTCTCCAGAAGCAACTCCCGCGACCACTCTGGAAATTTTCCAATCAATAATCCACCCCGAAATAATTCTAATGAAAATACCGTTATTTCTCAGCAAAGCTTCAGCTGTGAATAGGGGAATTTTCAGCATATCGGACGTATCGACCAAGAGCTGATCTTTGGCCTCCTGCAAATCTTGACTCCTCAATCCGCTGTAAACTTCTTCTTGTTCCGTGATGATCTCATCTTCGTTAACAAGATCCGCGTTATCGGCCTGAAATTCCATCAATTATTGGAAAATTTTAGTGATAATTGCGTGGAAATCTTACGAAAACCATTCGACTTTCCAAAAGTCGGGCGATATCGTGATGGGCGCCCCTCATTGCCAGGTCGCACGGCGTCAATTTATCGTTATTTTCGATGAACAACGGCGCCCCGTGCGCCAATAACAGCTCGACGCACCGTTTCAGGCCGGTGGAAGCGGCCCAATGCAGGGCCGTATTGCCCTCCTAAAACAACAATTCTAACTATATTCAGATAATTTAATCGGTGGATTTGTGTAACTTGATCTTGTGAATTGAGATCGATACGTTCACGGCCGCCATTGGCCAAAGGCACCCCTTTCCAAAATAGCAACAATTGGACACAGGCCGCCCTTCGTTCTTGGGCACTGAAGCTCTTCGTCTGGTTCAATTGACAAGCACAATGCAAAACTGACTCGTTTAGGCCGTTTTTTTTGTTCGGATTACCGCCCAAATCGTTGAGAAATGTCCTTAATAGATGCTTCATACCATGCTTGGCAGCATAATGTAATGCTGTATTGTGATTGTGATTTTCGCCATAACTCAAATTTGGATCCAGATTTTTGCGTAATTCCGGTGAACTTTGATAGATTTGCATTGCAGCAAATTCATCGCCGTGTTGTAAATATTTTTTAAATTTAGACGAAGTACTACCCATTTTTGTAATATTTCCCCTAATTATTATTATTATTATTATTATTAATTATTTTTATTATTATAAAATCGATATGTAGACTTGTCGACAATTGGGACGTTTTGTCAAGAAACGCAACTTCGCGCCGAAAATGTCCATCTTCGCAACTGGAAACACACAAAAAAAAAATCATCAATTACAATGTATTTACTGAAGTCAATTCTCCACCCCCATATGTCGAATTATTGTATCACAACTTATATTATCGTGTCTAAAATAGGGGAGTTTGTTGTGTGATTTTCAACAAACAAAACCCCGAAATTTTAGCTATTTTCTGTCAATACATAATAGATATATAAGAAACAAAAGATACTAACAAAAGGGGTGGCTGTATTCCCCAATATTAAACAACAACAATAATGATAATGATAATAATAATAATAATAATAACTTACCCTACACCAGGATGAGTTACTATCTGACATTTTCTTTATCTATTTGGAGATATTCGTGACAAGGAATTGACATTTTGGATGATAATATAGCGGCTTTGGGCCGTTGAAACGCCGGAGAATCGATTATTAGTAGCGCAAGCGTCGGCGTCGCGACGCCACCACACCAAACCCGCCTATTTCAAATCGACTCGACCACCAATTTAACTACAATTTTGCCGTAATTAATTTCTCATCAACTTGAAAGCAATTGGAATTCTTTTGAATTATTTTCAAATAAAAGCTGGTTTATTTTGTAGAAATTTGAAAGATCTCCCACAATTTCGTGTAATTAATTTTTCATTATTTTAAATGGAACTGGGATTGTGTCGGGCAAATACCGAATCATCTGGGTATTCAAAAAATTAATGAAAAGATTCAATTCGTGACTGAAGCATTTGAAATTCTCGTTGATTAATGGTGAATTGATATCGGTACGTGTTTCTTGGGAATTTGAGCACTCAATTAGGCTGAAATACGATATTTCGAACTATTTGAATTTTAGAAGCTCATAATTAATGAGGCCAATCGAATTTCTGGTTTGAGAGACGCGAATTTTCTTGGATCGATGTGTTCAGAAAACGATTGAGTTTTTATTGTAACAACCTCGTTTCGGAGTTAACTCGATTCCAATCAAAACAATCCCCTGTCGTTACAGTGAAACTTTTTTAATTCCAGAAATGGCTTTGTTATTAAATAATAAATTTCGCTGACACTTTTACTCGATCGTTAAAGGCTCTATCTTTCAATAGAGTTCTGTTGGACATAAAAATTATGAGTTGTTCTAAAAATAGGAATTGCTGAATTTGGAACGAGTTCTTATTATGGCGAATATTGTGGTAGTTCGTAGAAAATTTCCAGTTAACGATCAAAGATATCGCCGAATTATAGACTTTCTCCAATCTAAACTATCGAAGTATCGATGTTCCCTGCTGAAGTCTGCAGTAAATTGGCGTATAATTCCCGAATACATCGTTAGTATCGAGCCGATTAAACTAAATGAGCCCTTTGATTGCCTTAGATACACTAACAGCGGTCTATTAATACGATAATCCCATAGAATATTGTTCGATCAATTTCAGGACCACGACCGATTTTTTTTACATCGCCTGAAAAACCGTCTAACAAATTATATTCGAATTGCTGCGCTTATTCGACTGGAATAAAACTTTATAATTGCATTTGTGTCAGTTCTGATCAAACTATAATCTGTACTTTCATATACCGATATTTAATACAATGATGATGTTGTAGCATGCTACATTATCCTGACACATGCGCAAATTGGGGCCCTATAAAGTCGCGTTATCCGTCCAATTTCGGTTTAGTCTATGCGCGAATATCGAAGACGCTAGTCGTCGAATCGGTATGTTATCAACGTTTATATCAAAAACACGTCCAGAATTTGACACAACTCAAAAGAATTGAATGTGAGTTTTTTTTTGTTTGATTAGAGTCGGTTTGGTTTTTTTGTTTGATGCGGTTCTATTTAGAGCTGGTTCGATAATGCAATTGTTAACAACAAACGAATCGGACGAAATTTTCTGAAACACGAAGTTCTACACTGTTTTCGAAGTAAAGAAGCGTGCGAATGATGACAAGAAGAAATTCATCGTTGTTCCAACTGGGTAAATTGAATTGTCGTTGTTTCGTTTAATTCAAATTGTCAATTTGCGCCAATTACATGAAACTATTGTCGACTTGAATTCGGGCCGAAGGAAAAATTTTAAACGGTCTTTAATCATCCGGTTTCGGGTCTATGTCGCCTTTAATCCAGCCTTATCTGCAATCATACCTTTATCTTGGGCGATTATTAAATTTCCCCCTGTCCGTTTTGATACGCTCGTTGACCCTGTTTGTTTTTGACTATGCCGAAAATTGATGGTAACAGGGCAAATTTCAACCTTTAGAATAATTTTTTCAAAGATAACCTTAACGGG
>JAZBGZ010001579.1:1898-15216 GCA_037414795.1 Stenodera caucasica
GTTGGCAGTAAATTCACTAAAAAAGTTACCAAGCGAGAGATAAATTAAAGAAAGTTCACTCCAATCAAAATTTGCGGATTTTGAAAGTTTTAAATTTATTATAAAAACAATAATTTAAAGCAATTATAATCTATTTTGACTAATTATCTAATTCTTAAATGATAACTAAAATTTTATCAAACAATATTGAATAATAGACGCCAAATAAATGCTGATAAAATTTCTTAACCTTTAATATGTCAAAAATTATAAGGTGAAGTGACTCTTCTCATAGAGTATCTCTGACATCTCACTACCAACATAAATTATAGTTCAGACGAAATTTTTAGAGGTCGCTCATCAATTTACCGGTTGATTCAAAATATAAAGCATTTTCTCAACTAAATTTTCCTATATGCTGATAGAATTAAACACATTTATCTCAATTTAATGTTAAAATATTGAACCTTTTCCTAAGTAGAGACTTTTCGACAGATTCTAGTCACATGCTCTTTATTGTAGAAATCATTTCGTTCGAAAGCCTCTGAAAAGATATTTTTAACATAAAAGCAAATCAATTCATTTTATATAATTATTGTAGCATTCCTACTACAGAAATCGGTATTTACAACTTATAATTTCCATAATATTGATGAAATTACGCATTTATAAAAACAATAGTTCAGCGTATATCGCATAGATGGCGTGGAACGAGTTGGCAGTGTAGGAATCTAGTCGCGAAAAATTGTGGTGGCTACACTGCATCCCAGAAAAACAGGGTTATGTTTAAGTTTATTTGGCGCCAATAATATTGAATAATACTTTGTCTTTGTTGTTTCGTGTTAAGTGATTTAATTACCGATTTTATTCAAATTAAAATAGAGAAATGTCTCAAAGAGTGAGTGTTTGATTATAAATTATTATTATTTAATTGAATTTTTTTGTTATTATAGTCAAATAACGGTGATATAGCCGAATCACCTCGTTCAAACGCTTCATCACCAGCACCCGAAATTGAAGAACCTTTTGAAGATGAAGGCGCCCTTCTTGGCGACGATGTCCCAATCGATGATGAAGGTGAAGGTGAAGAATTATTCGGCGACAATATGGAAAAGTATTATAATCAATTTACAATCTAAAAATTATTATTAATACGAAATCTTTAATATAATTTAGCGATTATCGTCCATTACCGCATTTAGATCGTTACGATGACGATTTATTAGATCATGATGAATACGATCAAATGTCGATTAGTGAACGTATACAAGTTGAACAAGAATTAAGACGTCGTGATCGTGAAGAAGGTATTTATCGACGTGATGATCGTGAATTATTCTATGCTGGTAGTGATGATGATGAACAACAAGATGATAGACGACGTAAACGACGTATGGCTGAAAAAGCAGCTACAGGCGACACTGAAGATAGCGAAATGATTGAATCTATCGAAAATTTAGAAGATACAAAAGGCTACAGTATCAAAGATTGGGTCATTATGATGGGACCACGTACAGAAATCGCTAATAGATTCAAAAATTTCTTAAGAACTTTCGTCAACAATAAAGGACAATATTTATATAAAGAGAAAATCAGAAGAATGTGTGAAAATAATCAAGTAATCTTAATATAGAATCTTATCGAATTTGTTTTGTAAATATTTCGATTTCAGTCGAGTTTTACAGTTGAATTTTCATCATTAACAAGTAAAGAACACGTTCTGGCTTATTTCCTACCGGAAGCACCATTTCAAATGTTGGAAATATTCGATGATGTTGCCAAAGATGTTGTTTTATCAATGTATCCAAGTTATGATCGTGTCACAAATGAGATACATGTACGAATTGCTGATTTACCATTAATAGAAGAATTGCGCACTTTTCGGTAAATTTTCTAAACAATTAAATTATTTAATTAATGAAAATTATTGTTAAATTATTTATAGGAAATTACATGTTAATCAATTAGTTCGAACATTGGGCGTTGTTACTGCCACAACAGGTGTTTTACCACAATTATCAATTGTTAAATTCGATTGTAATAAATGCGGTTTCGTTTTGGGACCTTTTACACAATCCCAACATGCCGAAGTGCGACCCGGCGCCTGTCCTGAATGTCAAAGTACCGGACCTTTTATGGTATTTCTCAACAAAATAACAATAACAATTATAATTATTATAATGTTTCTAGATAAATATGGAACAAACGATTTATCGTAATTATCAAAAGATTACATTACAAGAATCACCTGGTCATGTACCAGCTGGTCGTGTACCACGTTCAAAAGATTGTATCCTATTATCGGATTTATGTGATCGTTGTAAACCAGGCGATGAAGTCGATATTACCGGTATTTATACAAATAATTATGATGGTTCATTAAATATAGATAATGGTTTTCCTGTATTTTCAACTGTTATATTTGTTAATCATTTAATTGTTAAAGATAGTAAACAAATCGTACAATCATTAACTGATGATGATATAAATGCAATTATTAAAATGAGTAAAGATCATCGTATTGGTGAACGTATATGTGCATCAATAGCGCCATCTATTTACGGTTATGATTATATTAAAAGAGGTTTAGCTTTAGCATTATTTGGTGGTCAATCAAAAAATCCCGGACAAAAACATAAAGTACGTGGTGATATAAATGTATTGATATGTGGTGATCCTGGTACTGCTAAATCACAATTTTTGAAATTCATAGAAAAAATTGCACCACGTGCTGTATTTACAACAGGTCAAGGTGCTAGTGCTGTTGGTCTAACAGCTTATGTACGACGTAATAATGCAAATCGTGAATGGACTTTAGAAGCGGGTGCTTTAGTTCTAGCCGATCAAGGTTTTTGTTTAATTGATGAATTCGATAAAATGAACGATCAAGATCGTACATCAATACATGAAGCTATGGAACAACAATCAATATCAATATCGAAAGCTGGTATTGTTACCAGTTTACAAGCTAGATGTTCAGTTATATCAGCGGCCAATCCAATTGGTGGTCGTTACGATGCCAGTATGACATTTGCTGAAAATGTTAATCTATCCGATCCGATTTTATCACGTTTCGATATTTTATGTGTTGTACGTGATGAAATTGATCCAGTTCAAGATCAACATTTAGCTAGATTTGTTGTTAATTCACATATACGTCATCATCCATCTACGAAAAAAACTGAAATTATTACAATAGAACCAGAAAATGATATTTCAATACCGCAAGAAATGTTACGTAAATATATTGTTTATGCACGTGAGAATATACATCCGAAATTACAGAATATGGATCAAGATAAAGTTGCAAATATTTATAGTCAATTACGACAAGAATCTTTAGCTACTGGCAGTTTACCGATAACAGCACGTCATATTGAAAGTATTTTACGTATGGCGGAAGCTCATGCACGTATGCATTTACGTGAATATGTACAAGAAGATGATGTCAATATGGCTGTACGTATGATGTTGGAAAGTTTTGTTGATACACAAAAATTCAGTGTTATGAAATCGATGCGACAAATCTTTCAACGTTATTTACTATTTAAAAAAGATCATAGCGAACTACTTTTCTATATATTACGACAATTATCACAAGATCAATTGGCATTTTTACGTGGTACTGATGAATCACAAGCATTAGTTATACAAATTGATGAAAAAGATCTAATTGATAAAGCTAAACAATTGGGTATATACGATTTGAAAACATTCTATCAAAGTAAAATATTTGAAACAAACAATTACGTTTATGAACCAAAACGACGAATTATTATACATACTATACCGGAAGCGGTGACTGTTGAAGATTAATTTCCATAAATTATGCGCTTTATTTTTATAATTATCAACTAATTACATTTTTCAAAATAAATTATTACTGATTTGAGTATTTACAGTTTTTTTCAATTTTCATCAATAGGGAATAATAAAGTAATTAATATAGTTTAGCTTTAAGTTCTAGAGGTAGAAATTTGAAATTTTCATATATTTTTATATACAATTACGAATATAAATCTAATCGTAAAAAACTGTTTTATTGTTAGAAAATCTCGAATTAATTGAGGTTATGTCAACAATCTAATTCGTTATAATTATAGATTAATATAAGTTTCTATCGATTTGTTCTATTATTATTATTACTATTATTATTATTAATTGTGGATACCTCAGTTATATAACAGAATAAACGCCTATTATCGATTAAATATTGATTATTTATGCAACATAACCTCAATGTTAATCTACGATTATAACTTGGCAAATGATTCAATAGAATAATAAATAATAATAAAATGGCAACTGTACAAATTGAATTGTTTTATAAACGTTATTTTTTACCTAAAAATTCGTAATTATTATTATTATTATTGAAAATGTTATTATGGGTTTGTGGATATTCAGCCCATTTCGTTAGATCCATACTCGGTATAATTCCACTACGACATGGCACCCTTGGATTACTATTAATAGATATAAAACGCAATTAATTTCTGCTAAACAAAAAAAAATTAAACTAACTCACATTTCATGATCTGGTAATACCATTGGATATAATTGTATTGTATCAATTAAATCGGTATTATCGCATATGACACGTGCTAAACGTACTTTACGTATTTCATTTAATTGTTCTGGTGTAAATGATGATGGTTGATTTGGTAATTCATACCAGAAACGATCACCACGTCTCGAATAACTAAATTGTGTTGCAATTATACAAGCAAATGTTGGTCCTAACATACTACCTGGTAATGGACGTTCTGAAACACCCCCTGACCATAAATCAACATCACTTGGATGTCTAAAAAATAAATTATAATAATTTAATTAATTATAATTATAATTATAATTAAATTAAATTACTCGAATATTGTTGAATATTTACGGACAGTTTCATTTGGCATTGAACCGAATAATTCATCAAATGTATTAGCACCTGATAAACCGCAAAATTTACGAAATTCCATATAGCCTGGTAAACCGAATTCTCTACCTCTTTGCATATTCAAACTAACTAAATCCATACCGAAACGATGGCCGACTTTTTTAAATAAATGATTTGTTACCTCTTGTGTTATTGAATCATCCATTGCTTGTGCGACTTGATTCATTAAACCCATAAAATATTCATCTAATATACCAGCACGATATAAATCATATGGACGACGTATCAAATCAGATAGACGTTTTGATGCTGGAAATTAACAAATATGTAATAAAATCAATTTATACAAGATGTCCACTAATTGACATCTTATAGTAGAATTGATGGTTATACCGATGAATTTGTGTGCTTTACTCCAACGTTCCACAGCTGTTGGTAATAGAGAATGACCGAAACGGTAAGCGGCTGCAGCAAAAGCATCAATAACATTTGGATTAACATTAGAATCATAACCATCCCAATAGCCCTAAATTATAATAATTACAATAAATATAAATATAAAATATAAATAATAAAATAGTTTACATTATTTTGTAAAAGTAGACCAAATTTTCGCATAACATCTTTACCAAGCAATATTGGTAAAAATTCATTATATGTAATATGTTGAATTTCGGCAATATTAATACGTCTACTTTCCTAAAAATAAATTCGTCAATTATAAATTTCTTTAAACAAAAAAAAAAAACTATACTTGAAATAAAGTTTCATCATCCCAATGTGGATTAATTTGTGCTAAAGCTTTAGCTACACGATTATGTTCACGTGCCATTAATGTATGCATACACGTTAATACTAATTGTTCATTAACACGTATTTCACCAGCTTCAAAACAATACATTGTACTATTCGGTCTTGTACAACCTTCATCTGGTATATCCAATTTTAATGGTAATAAATCCTTAAGGCCATAACCTTCAAAAGCTGGATGCATACGTAATAAACCACCATAACCAGTCCTTAATTTTCTGAAAATCACAAACAAAAATTTATAGAAAAAAAAAACAAATTTCTAATNNNNCACTGGCAAATATTTAAATGTTATACCTGGCGAATTTTTCTGTAACACCATAAACTGTATTAGCATCTAATACTCCAGTTAATGTATTAAATGGATTTCTAGAGCCTAAACGACAACCTGGTCGAGCTGCTGGGAAAGCTCTAACAAAATCTAAACATCTCACATGGAATAGACGATAGAAATAATCATCTTCTGGTATTAAAATTTCATTACAATATGGATGTTTTAAATGTGGTGGACGATTACAACATTCTTCCGGATCATTTCTATTAATTGCATCTATAAATAATAATTTGATTTAAATTAAAATGTTTGTTTATTTTAGAGAATTCACCTAATGGAGTTCCAGTTAATGTATAATCATGATCCATAAATTGTCCCCATGCTATTATCATAACTGTACCAGCATGATCATGATAACCTTCATCTGGATGCATTGTTCTTGATACAACACGTGATAATGGTAAATTTCTACCAGTAACACTAATACGTGGTGATGTCATACCATCAGAAAATAATGGTCCTAATAAACGTGTAAATGGTGTATTTATTGCACCCCATGTTGGATGTTGTAAATTTGTACATAAACCATCATAACGACGATATTTACCAGCACGACATTCAATATTTGATAAATAAGCTGGACATATTTCTCTAATTAATGTTTTACTTGTATCAATTAAAGGTAGACCTTTTTCAATTTCTTCATAACTTAAACCATAACTATTGAAATAGAATTAAATAATAAATAAAGCTGAACATATACGATAAATTGATACTTACATTCGTGCTAAATTAATTGAAATATCAAGAAGTACTTCACCAACAGTAGCGACCTCTTCCGGTTTCCAATCGCCATGAGGTTGAGCCACATCTAATAATTTTTTTTTTTTATAATAAATCAATATTTGTAAATTTATAAAAAAAATTACGTATTCTTTTGCGAGCGTCCAAATAAGCAGCATTAACAGCATCATAAGTTATACAAGTATTAGGACCATTATATTCTCTATCAAAAATAATTAAAATTAAATTAAATACAATTATTTTACTAAAAAACAAAATACTTACAATGGAGTTCCACGTAATAAATTTAACGAATAATCAAATTGGCTACTCTTTGGTGGACCATTTAATAAAAGGGCACATTCACCATCACCATTACCATTAAATTCAATTGGTGTATATTGTATACCAATAGTAATTGTAATTTCAATTAGAAGAATTATTGCCGAATATTGGCTGAGGGGTGTAGTCCCCCTGAAATTAACAAAAAACAAAAAATTCAATTATAATCTGTTCAAATTCGGACTTACATTATATAGACAGTTGTCAAGGTAACCAATATATCGAATAATTATAGCAAAATTTAAACAAACACGGTTTTTGGATCAAATTTAATTAATTATATTAATTAATTTTATTTAAATTTATAGTGTCAATTGATTCAATCATTCGATTTTCTTTAAATTCCAGTAGGTCAAGGTATTTAACAGATAATTAACAACAAACAAATAAATTAATTTAAAAATAATTGAAAGAAATCAATAATTGTTGTTAACAACAAATATTTGTTAATAAAAAATAATTGTTATATTGACTGACATTAATAATAGCACACCTTGTTGTTGTTGTTGTTGTTAACTTTCAAAGCATTTCAGACAAATTATCGTATTGTAATTATTATAAAAAATCGATTATTATTATTATTATTTTGGATAGAATCATCAATTATATATATATAGGAATAGTGCCAATTATTTATTGTCGTTCATTGATAATAATTCTAGTGAAAATTGCAAAAATTTCAATTAAAATCAAAGCGACTTCAACGATAGATCAAGATACAATTTATACAGTATAACCTCTATAAATATTAAATCCAACATTATAATATGCTAATATTGCATAATTATTGTATAATAATCAATATGAATGTTGAAATATTTCAGAAGAATTTGCACTTAATTCAATCTATGTCAGATTAATTAATTTATAGAACCCTCTAATAAAAAAAAATGACAGTTATTTCTAGATCTAGTTAACCTTGATCATTTACAAAGGTGGTTGAATTATATATAAACATACGGAAATAGTAATCTATACTTTAGGCTTTTTATTAATGCAAAAATTAAGGTTGTTCGACCTTTATTTATAAATATACAGTACAATCTCTCTATCGTACAATAGTTTTTTTCGTACTCATTTTTCGTAAAGTTTTCACTTGTATTTTAAATTTTTACTATGAAATATTGTTGGAATTACGATGATTATTGTTGAATTATTTCGAATAATTACAATTTTCATCTTTATTATTATTCTTGTGTGTCTCTTTTGAGATACTTTCTAAATTTTAAAATTTTTCGTCCACTCCTATTATTCCAATTTTATACATCCATTGATTTATTTCTAAATCTTTTGAATATTTATAACTTCAATTCATCATCATTATTATTATTAGTATTATTATTATTATAAATAATAATAATAAAATGTGAAGAACGACCTTGAAGCTTTCGGCATTGCCGTAAGCATTACGGCATTACTGTCGTTAAAGTTGTGCTATTAATTGTTGAAAAGTGAATGTTTTATGTGTTTACTGACAATAAAGTCACATGATCATGATGATGATGATAATGATGATGATGATAACTTAGATAAGTCACATGATATTAATCTTTACAACATATCTTTAGACTTAGAGGAATTACAAATATGAAATCAATAGAAAGGAATTCTAAATAGTTGCATCATTTTTGATAATATTTTTCAAAATTAACAAAAAAAAAAAAAATATTATGAATTATACAGTTAAACCTATTTTTGTAATATTACGTAAAAACTCATCAAATTTCGAAAATGACCATTTAGATAAGTCACACTGTATTTATTGTGCAATTACAAATAGTTTTAATGAAATACAATACAAATTTATTTCAATATAAAACTGTAACTGAAGGGAATTATAGTGAAACGAATGCGACTTGGCCGACTCCAATACAAAACAATTATTTACCACTATATCGAGTCAAGTGGGTCAAATTGGATTGGATTCATTCGAAATACTTTAGTGATGTCATTATTGACGCATTTTGCAATAATTTTCCAATTATTTATTTATAGAAAAAAACAAAAAAATTTATAACAATTGTTCCAATAACACAAAAAAAAACCTTGTTATTACCCATTTAGAATTCGATTAATCATTTAAAATATTTATAAAATTACTCGAATTAAACAAAAGAATTAGTAATTTCCGTTAATGAGATTTCTTAGTTTTTATTATTATTGTTTTGACAAAAGACAATCAAATTTTGTTTTATGTTTTATGTAAGAAATGGGATGGGTGATTTCCGGTAGTTAGAATGAATTTTCTGTTGCAAATTGTCAATAAAAACTATAATTTGTTGAGAATATTTCTAAATAATAACTAAACGACGGATTTATATAAACTACTATAATACTATAATAACAATAACAGTATTAATAGAGCGGCACAATTGTATCTGACATGAATAACTCTAATTTTCAATGGATCCTAATTATTTTTGATATAATAGAGAAATTTATAATTCAACAATTGTACAAACATCCCCAGTTTAGTTATTTCAATAATTATAATTTTATTGAAACAAAAAAAAAAAAACATCAGATAATTATCTAGTTGCGTTCATTATATTTCGTGGTTTTAATTGCACTGGAAACTAGCAACATTATCAAAAAAAAAAAAAACTTGGACACAATATTTATAATTTCTTGTTGTAATGTAATTATTACAAAATTAGCTGAGATTCGGAGAAAATTCTAAATTTTCCACTTTAATTTTCTCCAAAATTTATCTTTAGTATTAATCGTATTAATCTCGATCCGGAATTTCAATATAATTATAATAATTTTTTTCTTCCCCAAAACAAAAGAAAACAAAACAAATAAATAAATAGATGTCACGAAATTGGTATTTACAATTTACTTGCATTTATCGATTATATTTTATCAATAACGAAATCGAAAAATTTGGCATATATTGGATATTCTCAAGGATGTACAGCTTTCTTTGTTTTCAACATTAATGAAAAACTCGTTATAATAACCGATTTGTTAAAATAATGATAGCCTTAAATACCGGTTGATTTTTATGGGAATTGAAAATATCGCACTTTCTCAACCTGAACGATCACTCACTCTTCAATCAACAAATGAAAGTGATTTATCTTATTAAATAATAATAATAATAATAATAATAATAATCGTAAATTATTGCAATCAATCAAAAAAAAAGAACTATGAAAATTGCACAAAAACAAAAAAAAATTGGAGTTCGGTGTTAGTGCTTGAACTCGGACATTCAACTAGGATAAATATCAGGTTCGAATCCTGCTCAGTCATTGAATTTTTTTTTGTTGAAATATAATAGAATTACTCATATTTTTTTTTGTATAATTTGGATAATGTATCAACACTCTTAGATTTAGCTGTTACCTTAGCCACTATTGTAAAATATCCACAATATACAGCATGTCCAGTGTATGACAATTGGTACGAATATTTCGAACGAAATTTTGCACACAATTAATGGGAACACTTAAGCTATATTTGAGTCGTAAAAAACTTTTTATTAGTCGACTGAAAATAGTTGAAATTGACATCAAGTTCTTGATTTGTTCACCATTTATAGTGATTAGGTAAAAAAATCACGTATATTTCTCAACAATTATTTCCAATTTGTGTCGGTTATATGCGAAAAAATTGATAAAATATGTTTAGAGACAGATCGGCGTAGGCCTTTTATAAAACATCTAATCATCATCAGTACTTGTTTTTTCCTGTATTTAAATTATTGTTACTATAGCAACCTATAAAAATGTCAAATTTTGTGAAATAGTTGTCATAATTGAGATCTTTATTATAACATTAGAGTAAACTTCAATCTATAGTGAAGTTGATTAATTAATACAGAATAGTTACCATAGTAACGAAAAATCAAGGCCTACGTCGATTCCTGTCTAATGCAAATAATATTTTGTTTATTATTTGGCACAAAAATGGACGCAAGATGTAAATTACATTTACAAACATACGTGATTTTTTTGTCTTTTCTCGAAATCAATCGAAATTTATCTATAAATAGTTGATAAATTGTGGAGTTGATATCAATTTCCGGTACTTCCGGTTTAGTGATTGTAAACTTTTTAAGACTCAAATATAACTTAAATATGCTTATTTGATGTTTGAAGTTATCAAAACGATTGTCTTGTAAACAATCGAGATATTTTGACTAGTGGTCGTATAGTGGACAGCCTGTATATTTTGTAGTATATCGATTCCTTATTGATTTTATGGTAGAATTTTGGCCAAATTGAATTAATAAAAATTATTGACCTTCTTAATTATTTTCAATTTTTCCACCTACTAGAATAAAAACATGTTTTTTTTTTTTTGTAATTAAAAACCGTCGAAATGTTTCTTAATAAACAGTCTCTCTTTAATTTTGCAAAAAGTAAAAGGCCTGTCTACCATTGACGGCATTGCCCCATATTCCATCTGGCAACTTTATACGAAACATTGTGCAATTTCAACTGCAATATGTAATTGCTTCAAAATTTCGCAGACAAAATTGATAATTTTGAACAGATGTGTCTGATATGGATCCAAAATTTTTTCTATACCAATTTTTTGTTTTTGTTTTTCTGGCTAAACATAATAGCGGGAATATGAAAGCCCGGAACTGAGCAATGGACCCGGAAATTACCAATAATTATCTATAAGGCCAATAATAATACAAACTGTATTTGATTACGAAATAGATTTTTAATATAAATAACGAAGAATTCCTGGTCAAGCTATCAGCTATATGAAACTTTCACAAAAACTATTTATTTATAGTGAAGAATCACGAGATTATTCAAATATATAACATTGACTAATTAGTAGAATAATAAATCATAGGTAATATTAAATCTCATTGGTATTCTATAGACAAATCTTCATCTCACTATTCCTTACAGAAATTGTTGAAAAAAAAACACATTAACCCTTGATTAGAAAGTAGATCGAATCAATCAATCCTGCGAATTGTGTTGCTATAATTTAAACCAAACAAAAAAAAAAAAAAATAAGAGAGTTTTCTATCAAAGTGTAATTTCTAAGAATTTATCCAAATCGATCACAAAAATTATAAATTCAACATGTTTTTGGGTCACTTTCAATATTACATCGGAGCCAATGTCAAATTATCAACGATCGCGATGCTTTATTGGAGAAATAATCAATTGTTTCGTGAATTATGTAAAAAAAAATTGATGGAATTTCAAAGTATTTTTATTACGTGAGCTTTCACTGTTTTAGTACAATTTTTTTCTCTAAATAACACACCCGTTTTTGTTTTTTTTCGCAAACAATTAGCCCACTTTCTTACATAAACGGTATCAAATAACATTACTGTTTTTAGTCACAACATTTCAATGAATCATTAATTAAATTCATGAATCTAATTCAATTTTTTTTTTTTGTATTACAAAAATCAACTCCCAAGATTACGATATTATCATTTTGTAAAAAAAAAAGTAAAAGTTTTAATTGAAATTGAAATTATTATACAATATTTTTTCATCTCTCATACATCTTCCTCTTAGATAATTGAATTTGTGTAATCATTTTTATGTATTATTAGAAGAACAAACAAAAATACGCCTGCGACAATTTCTCTTATAAATAAATCCTAATCAATATTCGAAACAATAAAAGAATCATCAATTAACTGTTTATGTATAACCTGGAATTCGATGACTACTGTTTTAGATTTTCAATAATAAACGTCCATCTTTATTAGGAAAAGTGTTAAAATGGCCAAGGTCAGGTCATTTATAAACCGGAACTTAAATTTAAATTATCAAAAAAAAAACAACAATCAAACGGTATTGTATAACAATTATACAAAATAAATAATAATGGTGTGTTGATTTAATTTTAACATTTCTAGTGAAAGGATTAATAGGATCAATTAGTTTAGATCTAGTGGTGACTTCCTTGAAATTCTAAAGTCTTCAATAATAATAATAGTAATAATTGAATTGAAGAAAAGTCTACTTTCACTTGTTCGATACATCTCATAGTTTGATTTTGAATAATTTATAAATTATCTGAATATTGTTGAAACTAGATTGAGAGAAAAAAAATATATTATTGAAGAAGAGACGTCGTGAAAGTGGATATTTTTGATTGTGACATTTATTATGATAAAAATGTGAAAGCAAATTAATAGTTTATTGTCGTTTTTCTTATTTTAAAAATTACCGTTGCGTCTTCTAACGATTCGATCATGGAATAACTATTTATTTTTATATAAACTATATTCGCTTAATTTTTCC
>JAZBGZ010001581.1:435-15199 GCA_037414795.1 Stenodera caucasica
AGATTGATACTGATTTGAGGTTATGTTGTTGTTTGAAAGAGTTACGTCATTATTATTGTTTTGTTTTCTTATCACTTTCTCCAATAAATTAACAATTTTTTAAACTCTAAATTTGATTTTCAGACAAAATATGTTCCCCTAAAGGGCTAGATGATGCTTGTCAACAATTAGCACGTACACACGAATTAGCTTGCCGGCCAAATACCCACAAGTAAGTACAAAAAAAAAAAAAAAATTATAAACAAATAGGAAAATCGATCGATCAGCTCAAATATGGTTTTATTTGGGTATAAAGATCGATTTAAATCAATAATTATTCGAAATTAGTTGATTTCAGTTGAAATAGAGGGCGCTTTTATTGTAGTCTATTTTGCACCTATTCGTTAGGCAACTAATTATACTCATTATCAATTTCAGTACTGATTGTTTATTGAATATTGACAATAAATTATCTCATATTGGTCTTGTGAATGCAGAAGAAGCCTTCCTAGGAGCCAATTTAATATCAGATAATGTCCAAGTTATAGGAGAAGTTCATACTAGTAAGTTTATAAATAAAATTTTTATTGATAATAATTATAATTGATTTTGTTTTTTTAGAAATCCATCCAACTGAAATTGTTGTTCTTGTACGTAATACAATCGGTGATGATATTCTTAATTTGAAAGATAAACGATTATGTCATCCTGGTTTCGCACATGATAATTTATCACCATCATTATTACAACAATTAGAAAATCAAATAATCAAAACGAATAGTAATTTTTGTACAAATAATAATACAACATTGATTGAGAGTCATATAAAAACAATTGCTGAATTTTTTGGTGATTCATGCCGTCCTGGCGATTGGACCCAAGATATAAACCTCGATAAATTATTGAGTACTTTATTCAACTTTAAATTAATTTATATTTATTAATAAATTGTTTCAGAACAAAAATATTCATCTTTATGTAAATTATGCAATTCGGAAAGTTGTGATTCGTATTATAAAGAACCATTCAATGATTCTGTGAAATGTTTGATTGATAAACAAGGTGATATTGCAATTACAACATTACATCAAGCCCAATTATTATTCAATTCAACTGATAATAAACAGGAATTTAAATATTTCTGTAAAAATGGCACATCAACCGGTTTAATTCCTTGTATTTGGTCACAACAATTACATAAACTAATTGTTGCCGATAAGTATGAATTTATTTATCTATATAATCGTAATTATATATATATAATTGCATTTGTTTTAGAGATTCTATTAGTTTTGTTGGTAAATTTTTACGTGATCATCTCGGTGATCGTATATTAAATAATACAAATAATCGTCAATTACCTGATTTTGTGATACAACAAGATTTATTATCAATATTGAAATTACAACATTACGAATCGATTAAATTAATATCAAGTTATGAAACAAAAAGTTTAAAACAATACGTTCAAGGTGGCTTGATTTGTTGATATATTTATTAAAATTATAATTAATATTTTTTTTTGTTTGAAGAACGTCGTGAAATTCCAACTTTAGAAACGAATAAACGTTGTGATTCAACAATACGTTGGTGTACAAAATCAGCTGCAGAACAATTGAAATGTCAATGGTTAAGTCAAGCTGCTTTAAATCGTCAAATACAACCAATTATTGAATGTAAACAAACTGAAGACTTAAATGAATTATCATGCTTAAATGATTTACAGAGAGATAAAGCTGATATTTTTACAGCTTCTGATGATTATGGTTATTTAGCTTTACGGTATAAAAAATATAAAATATTTACTAATTTATTTGATAATTGTTGTTTTTTTTGCAGGAAAAATCTGATAGCTTTAGCTTATCCAGAAACTGATACACGTTATGTTTCTACAATTTTAATAGTGAAACGTGATAATGATACGTCGATTAATTCAATTAAAGATTTGATTGGTAAAAGAGCCTGTATTCCACAATTTGCAGGAAAAGGTTTGTTGTTATCAAGGTCAGTTCTTACTGCAAGAAAAACAATTGAGCTGAAACACAAAATAATTGAAAGTTCAGAAAAATTTTGTAACGAAAGACAATTGTAAAATTACAATAAGAACCGGCCCTGCATTATTATTATTCTTATTATTTGAGAATTCCAACTGTTTATTCTTTTGTTTCTTATAGAATTCCTAGCCTTCGTTGATACAATTCGTAAATTGGGTATAATTGATAAAAACAATTGCGAATATGGACAGGCTTTTAGTGATTTTGTTGGGGATTCTTGTGCACCTGGTGCTCTAACAACCGAACATGGCAATTTCGTCAATATTGATAGTCAAAAATTATGTAAACAATGTGCACCAACTCGATTAATCGAAAGTAAGAATTTTATAATAATAAAAATTGATTTTATTATTGAAATATTGATAATAATAAAATTTCAGCGGCTGTTTATTGTAATGCAGATTATATTAATAAATATTATGGTAATAACGGATCATTATTATGTTTGGAACAGAATAATGCTGATTTCGCTGTAATCTCAACGACTTCAAGTATAATTATTATTTATTTTAATGAAATTTTGTTAATTGTTGTAATTTTTTTGGTAGGTTCTGAATTGGATGATTCAAATTTGCGTGTTATTTGTCGTAATGGTGAATTAGCTCCAATATCAGGCATGAAAGTTGATCCAAATTGTGCTCTAGCAACGATAACATCAAGTGAAATTGTATCAAAATTAAATAACAGTAAAAATCCCGATATAATTTTAGCATTAAAAGAATTCGAACGTTGGTTCGGACAAGATTTATATGCACCATTTCATATATTCGATTCATTCAATTCAACATTAGATTTATTATTTAAAGATACAACACCGGGCTTAGATTTCGATGATAAATCGGATTATGTGAAAAATTTTAAAATACTGTTAGAAAACACCCAAAATTGCAACAATAACGGTAATAATCTACAAATAGCGTCTATTTCAAGTATTATTTTCATTATTATGTTTTATTTATTTTTATGTTAGATGTTTTGTAAAATTTTTAAACAATTGAACTTTATATCAGTATGTTATCGATTTAAATTGACAATTTTTTTTATTATCGTAGAATAAATTTGCTCAAATTTAACGCGAATATTTCCTTCAATGCCCAACCGTAACAATTTCAGAGTAATAAAAAAAAACAATCACTAAATTCGTGATTGTGCATAATCACAACAATTCCCTATAAATTCACTGTTTTCCAAATAACTCACAATAGTGAGGAATGATGATTCTCAAACTAGTGATATTATTGGTTTTGATAAAACAAATACGAAACGAAACAAGAGAATTTCTTTGCAATAATGGAAATGTGATTGGATTCTCTAAGATTTGTGACGGCATCGAACATTGTTCCGATGGTTCAGATGAAACTTTTAAACTCTGCTTACATTCACTGTAAGTCCAAAAAAATTTTCAAAAACAATAGAAGAATTAATAATGAAATTGTTTCAGATGTGCCGATGGTATGTTCCGTTGTTTTTACGGTGCTTGTATCCCGAATCGATATCGTTGCGATGGAAAATCGCATTGTGCTGATAATTCCGATGAGAACAATTGCAATCAAACTTCAAAATGCTTGTAATTAACAATTTCATCAAATTCAAATAATTCCATTCAAATTTATTTTAGACTAAATCAATTCAATTGTGAATCGGGTGAATGTATCGGAATAGAAAAATTGTGCGACGCTCAGATCGATTGTAGCGACCGTTCAGATGAAGATGATGAGCTTTGTGATCAATTTATATGTCCGAATAATACTTACCGATGTAGAATCGGTGGTTGTATCAATTCGAAACAACGTTGCGATGGCTATCGAGATTGTATCGATGGTTCAGATGAATCTGAAACATTGTGCAATAATTTAAAATGTATGGGTGATCAATGCAAGAAAATCTATTGTCCACCAATCAATTCCGCTAGAATCGAAACGAAATGTATGAATTCGGATAATGGTTTGATTGCGTGTAATCAACAATTGCCAGCTGGTACGATCGTTAAATCTGATTGTAAATCGTTTTATATTCCAACTAAATCGAAATTTATGGAAAATCGAATATTTTGTCAATCGGATGGGACTTGGAATAGCGATATTTTACATTGTGTACCGGGTAAAATTTCAAATTAATCTCGAAATCTAAATTAACTACAATTGTGAATAGATTGTGGTAAAATCGCATCCGATATCGGACCGATGATCGTGCACGGTTGGACGTCCGATTCCAAACATTTCCCATGGCATACGATTTTATATCTATTAGAAGACGGTGAATGGAATTTGATCTGTGGTGGTACTTTAATTAACGAGAATGTCGTTATAACCGGTAATTACTTTTATAACGAATATTGTATTTTATTAAAAAAAAAAAACGATATTATAGCCGCTCATTGTGTTTGGGAAATTGATGCGAATCTATTGAATCTCGCTTTTGGTAAATCATTTAGTGATTATAAGAAATTTGAAAAAACCGCCAAATTTCGTAATGTTTCCAAAATTATTAAACATCAACTATATCAAGATTTTGTCGGTAATTACGGTTCTGATATTGCAATTTTGATATTGGATGAACCATTAGAATTTTCATCGGCAATTTTACCGGCTTGTCTTGATTTGGAAATGGATGGGAAAACACCGGAAAAACCCGCATTGGTATTTAACAATTTTCAAAAATCAAATCACCATCATTATTCTACCATAATTTCAGATTGCAGGTATGGGCTTAACTGAAACTGATAATTCTAGTGATAATTTACAAGCAACTTATTTGAAAATAATCGATGATGATGAATGTTTAAAAGATCAATCGACTGATTTTAAGAAATATGTGACTTTAACCACATTCTGTGCCGGTTGGACCAATGGTACAGGTGTTTGTAATGGTGATAGCGGTAATGGTTTGATGTATCAATCAAAGACAAACCGTTGGACTTTATTTGGTATAGTTAGTGTAAGTCCAAGACGTCCAAATACGTTATTGTGCGATCCAAAACATTACACCATATTTACGAAAATTCGCATGTATATCGATTGGATTTATGGTAATCTGAAAGGTGGAATTTGATTATAATTTGATCAAAAAAAAATTTACAATTTATTATCGAAAAATATAGAGCTTATAAAAAATTTATACCCAAGGCTTCCATCCGTAAAACATCCGACCTAATAAATTATAATCGGTCGCATGGTCCAATAAACAATCAACTTGTTCTTCTATTGTTAATTGATCATCATTAAATTTTGTTCTTTTATCAAAATCTGGATTGCCACGAACTAATTTAATATAAGCACTTTGATAAGTTGGATTTTTCTGTTGTTGTCCATTTTCTAAATCTTCAATCATTATAACAATCGAATTGGCACCATTCAATTTTCTTTCAGCTTGCTCAATTTTTTGGGTTGGATACCAATTTTTATTATCATTGAAATTATCATTAAAACGATCAGCTATTTCACACCAATCAATTGATGGTTCTTCAATAAACACTTTCATTGTCGCCAATAATGATGATTTATTTGAACGTAATGATTTCAATGTTTGTATCATTGTTTCACGAAATTGACCATTTATACCTAATGGTAACATTAAATCGATTATATGCGGTGTTAAACGAAATGGTACCAATTCTGGTACTGGTAGAATTTGTGTAGCTATACCAAATGCACAACCAAAATCTATACCAATTATACGACCTGTTTTACGACAAATTAAAGAATTAGTTAAATGACGATCACCAATACCCAATAACCAATGACTTGTACATAAAACAGCATACGATTTTATAAAATTGTCGCGTAAAGCGAAGAAACTTTCCATACTTGAACTCAACTTAATCAACGATAATCTAGAATTCGATTAATCAAAAATTTATTTAAAATATTTTTGAAATTTTATACCTCATCACGTTTAAAGGAATCTCATTAACTAAACTACGATAATTAGCAATTGTTTTTTCACGACTATAATCGTGGGCGACTTTTCCAAAAATATTATAGTCATCATTTGTTTTAGTTTTACCTAACCATTTCCAATATTTATCGATAATTTTATCTGAATTTTCACCAATAAAATCATCTAATTTTATTGTATTTTCCAACCATTGAATTAAACCTAAATTCATCTTTAACGGTATCACTCGATATGTATCAATTGTTAATTGTTTTTGATCATTATCGAAAATATCATTCATCAAATTGAATAATTGTTCAATACGTTGATCTTGACGAACATCTTCACCGAATTTCAATAAAAATGGATAATCTTTCATATTATTACCGAGTATTGTTAGTTTAATCGGTTTACGTAAACTATTAACAATTGGAAGTACCTATAATAAAAATTAATCAATTATTTATAATAATAATAATAATGATAATAATTACATCTTGGTGAAAACCGGCGATTTTGATGTGATATTGTGGTAGTGGCATTTGTTTTCCATGATATTGTCCAGGTATTTCTAGATCGAAATCAAGATCATCAGCAACGAAATTAGCCAACCATGGTGAATAATCTTTAAGTTTTGTATAATTTCCAATATTAAACATTTGATTGTGTATATTTTTGATAGTATCCATTTGTTTTTGTTTATTATACTTCAATAAATCACCAATTTGATTTTTTAAAGGTGTAATTTTCTCGTAGATTTTCCCTTTAAATGCTGTTCCTTTCTCTTTAGGTGATACTTTATAGAAAATATCATCCATTAATAGTTTATGGTAACTTTCAAATGCTTTAGTATCATCTAATGATAAGGCCATTAACATTTTTTTGAGATAATACGCCAATATTACTGTTGGAATATTGACAAATGATAGAGCTTTTAAAAAATCATCAACTCCCTTGTAATCCAACAATAAATGATCCAATCTGTAAAATAATTATTAATTACAAACAATAGATGGCGTCATAAATAAATAAACAAATGAAATAACTTAAATAACGTACTTGTTGATTAATTCTTGTGCTTCATTCCGGATTGTTTCATCTTCAAATTTGTAATGTTCTTTACTCAAACGATAAGCATACATTATCGATTGTGGATAACGTTTCGCAATTCTCTCAATAATAATCGAAACTAATGATAAATTTCCACTATCAATATTGACTAAAAGTTGTGGTATCCAAGCTAAAAACATCCAATCGGGTATTGTTTGGATTTCTTTCAAAAATAATTGTTTATCATTAATATTCCATGATTTTTCCATAATGAGACATGGGAATAATTGTCGGGCTTCAATCGATTCAAATTGCATTGCTTTCAATATATAAAACATAAAATCACTGAAATTATCACAATCTTTACAGAAATACATCATTTTCAAATAACAATCGATCAAGATTTTTTTATATTTAAAATAATCACAATCACCAGTTTCCATTAAATTATCGTAATAATCTTCGAACTGTTTTATAGAATTTTTGAAAGTTTTGGTAGAAATTGCGGTGAGATTTCCAAAATTTATTTGTGGATTATTCAAAATTTTCGCTAATTTCTCAATTTTATCATTATTATTATCATCATTTAGTTTATCCCCAATTTCGATGAGCATCACAAATAATTGTTGTTGTGTCATTAATTTGAAACAATCATCAATTTTATTTTTAAAAATTGATACCAATGATTCCACACCTTGTAATAAAATATCAATTTTTCTACCATCATCATTTTTATATCTTGTCGAATTCAAATAAGCCATTTTGCTTAATGATAATTTCAAACGTGGCATTTTTTCATTATTGGTTAATTTATAGTATTTTTTGGCGAAATTGAAATTTTTATGTCTTATTGCTTCATCGATTAAATCAGCATTTGATGTGATTTGAAATTGTTTTAGTTTTTCTGTAATTATATCGTCATCATCTAATTGGAAAGTTCTAGTTTTATCTATTAATAAATTTGTGAATTGTTTACGATATAAAATTCTTGTTTCATTCAATAGAATTGTTGGTAATAATTCTTGATTTGTTTCAATCCAATAATTTAATAAATTATACAATTTTTTACCATCATAATTGTTCAAATTATCATCATAAGTTTCTATAAATGTATTAATATCGATTACATTACGTAGTTTTAAAATCTTATTGAATCGTAAATTGAAATAAATAGGATCTAATAATTGCCAATTACGTAGAAAATTATCTATATAAATTTGTAAATGTTGCTTTGCGATTTCTATATCACCTTTATATATCCATAAAATACATAATTCTTCTGCATAATTATTTTGTAAATAATCTGAATTTTTCGAATTCAATATTTGATTCAATTTAATCAAAAATCCATCATCACTATTATTATACAACAAAATTGTTTTCAATTTACCCATTATATACCATGGTAATAATTTCTGTTGATTCCAACTATTATCCCATAAATTCTCCCATGAATTTGGTTTATCATCATCGATAACAAAACCTTCAATTCTTTCCGTTAATTTATCCCATTCACTCAAATGTGCGAAACATTTAAAATATGATTCATAATAGAAATCTTTCGTTTCGATTATTTCATCAGAATCTAACAATGTTCCGTAAATATCTCTCGCATATATCCATAATTTTTCCGATTCGTATTTTAAAGCTTCTGTTACTCTATCAGAACAATTGATTTTTTCTACAAATATCACTTTCACAACATCCCATTCCTCAATCGATTTATATAATCTGAAATAAGAAAATTTTATAATTTAGTTTAGAATTTTTAAATATGGCGCATACGCCATATTTGTTACTAAAATAAAACGAATAACCCTAAATTATCAAATTTATAGCCAACTTGAAGAAACAAAATGTTTCTATCCCGGCGCATCCGCCATTTGAGAATTTCAAAATTTTCTCAAAAACTACCCTCATTATTATTATTATTATCATTATTAAATTATTAAATAAAAACTACTCACTCCGCTAATTTAATCCAAAGATTATTAGTGTGATTCGGTATTAAACAACGGCTCTTTTTCGATGTACTGGGTCCATCCATGTCGTTAGTTTGATTCTTAATTATATAATCTTCCAAAATTAAAGAACCCATTGTTATTAAGCCACTTGTTTGACTAATTCTCGTTAGAAGATCAATATCGAATAATAAACAACCATCACTTGATAGAATCAATTCGAATAAAGTACGAAATAAATTCGTATTGTATTGATTCGAATTTATAAAAATCTTATTGATTCCATTATGAATTTCCTGAAGAAAATCGGATGATTCTCGATTGTTTTTGAAAATATTATTGAATAGAGAGATATAGAAGATCTTCGATATTTCATAATCGTGCTGAAATTATACTCCAATTAAACAATAATATTAGTAATAATAATAATGGTGATAACTCACCAAAATTAATAGTAATAACGGATTGATTATATCAAAAAGTTTAATTTGTATATCTGGAAAATCACCTTTACGATAATTACGCATTATATCGACTTGATTTTGTTTCTGTTTAAATTGTTGTAGTTTTTCAGCGGATTGTTGATTCGATTTTTTTATGTTAAACATAGCAATTTTACGACTAATTTTCGATTTATTATCCAAAAATCTTTGTACTGGTAATTTGAATTTTTCAATTTCACCACCATCATCCCCATCATCAACATCATAATCATCGTGATCATCATTAATAAATAGACTACTTTCCAATGATGTCATTTGAGTTAGTTGTTTGGTATGTGAAAATTGCGTCGGTTGAAATCGTAAAGTTTGTTGAGTTCGTCTTAATTTATTTAAATTTTGCGTTAATTGTGATTGTGATTGTAAACTATCACTAAACATCGGTGTTAAAGTTGAGTGTCGTTTACGTAAATTCGTTTCAATTATTTGCTGTTGGAAATTACAATCTTCTAATGGATATTCAAATAATAATTTATCCGAATTTTGCGTTTGTTTCAATAAATTCAACAATAAATACGATATACAACCGAGAAAATCATCTTCAATTTCTTCCGTATAAAATTGATTCAATAATAAAGCGAATCGTTGTGTTATTTGAACCGGTAAATTTGCTTCTTTCTCCCAAAATTGATAAACTTTACAGCGGATCTCTTTCTCATTTTCTGTTAAACCATAAATTAGAATTGGATGGGCAATTTGATAAATTTCATCTGTGATTTGGTCGCGTTTCTTCGCCAATAATATCAAAATATCGTACATACGACTTCGGCAAAGTATAAAAGAATTAGTTGAATGTTTACAAATAGATTTGAGAATATTTTTGAGGTTATTATCAAACAACCAAAACTCTAATGTTTTATAAATTAATTCTAATGTTAATAATTGGATTTGTTTGTCGTCATTTTCCAAATAATCACACCAATTTTCTTGACGAAATTGACCGATTTCGCTTAAAATATCGCAACGTTCCAACATCATTCTAAAATAGACGGATTTAACAGCTATTGGAACTGAGTGTAATTTGCTCAATAATCGAATTAAATTGTATTCATCAAGAACGTTAGGATAACGTCGAACAATTGCCTCTAAACATGTGGTATATTTATCTAAATTATCGTTGAATTTTTGCAATAATTTTCGAACATTCTTCAAAACAATCATCAATCGTTGTTGATCATTCTTAATAAAATCGAGTATTAAACCAATTGTTTCACAAGCTGGCTTATAAATATTCTTATGATTTTCTTTAACAACAAAATCGAAAAGTTTCTTACAAAATTCACCACAATTTCGCCATGGTTGTATTCGATTAGCTAATAATGTTGCCGATAAATGTACACCAATTTCATTATCTAATTTCGTATATAATAATTCATATGGTAATTGTGTGATTATTTGATTCCATGATTCGATAAGTAAATTGAATATACTTAAGTGATATTTGAAAATATCGGCACGTTCATTTTCGATATTATTAATTAGATATTCAATTAATTTTGTTGATAAATCAATTTCATTTGGTGTTTTTAATTGGATTTCTGGTGAAAAATATGCTAACAATGCAACCTAAAACAAAAAAAATTAAATGAATTGAATTGTTTTAGAATCAACAAAGTTCGATTTGTAAGCAGAACAAAAGTTTGGACTTATTTAATTGAAAGAATTACAGAAGATTGATGAAAATCCTGAATTATTTGAGAAGAAAAATATTTCGATTGAAAAACTAGAAATTTCAAGATAAGTTGGAAAATAGCTAGGAGAAAAGCTGAAAATTTGGAAAACTTCAGATCTCAGTTGTAGAAGCTTGAAAAAAATCCGGAATGAAAATTCGTAGTTTTTATTGAATTTTCACGTGGTATTGGAAAACTCCTGAATTATTGATGAAAAAATATCTCGACTGAAAAACTAGAAATTTCATGGAAAACTGGAAAATAACCGAAAAAAAACTTGTTTGCTAGAAAACTGTAAAATATCAAATAAACAATTCTTGAAAAGCTGAAAATTTGGGAAAAAAAGAAAAACACGATAAAACTTCCTGTAAATCTCCAGAATTTAGTTGGAGAAGTTTGAAGAAAAACTGGAATCAAAAACTTTACTTCAAAATCAAAAATTCATAATTTTCATTGAATTTTCACGTGGTTTGAAAAACTTATTGGTGAAAAATATCTAGAGTGAAAAAACTAGAAATTTCATGGAAACCTAGAAAATATCAAATATACAACTCCTGAAAATCTGAAAATTTGAAAAAAGAAAACTTTCTGAAAATCTCCAAAATTCAGTTGGAGAAGCTTGAAAAAGATCCGAAATAAAAAACCTAGCTTGAAAATACCCAAAAATAATGAAAATTCATAGTTTTCATTGAATTTTCACATGGTAAATCAACTAGAAAAGAAACTTACCACATCGGTAACGAAATAATTGATTTTACCGCTCGTACATCTATCAACAATAAACTTCAATATTGGCTCAATTAGAAATTTCATAAAATAACGAAAAATATGTATCATATTATGTATAATTTTAATCCAAAATATTTTAATATTATCATGAATTTCCCGATTAAATAATAAACAACGAATTTTCCCAATCCAAAACGGCATTTCAATTTCCCGATTATCATCATTTGGCAATTCCGTTATTTTATTATCAATTAAATGTTGAATTAAACCACAAATATTCGCCATACATTCATGACTATTGATTTCCACATTTTCCAATTCAATTTCAGTTGGTTCAAAATTTTCAACATCATTATCATTTTTAGGAAAATCGCGTATATAAGTATTGGAAAAATCAATTTTTGTTATATCATCGCTTAATGTATTGTTTAGAAAACGTTGAGTTTGTAGATATTTTATTGAATCTTGATAAATATTTCTATTACGTTTTTTTGTTTTAATTTCGTTTCTGATATTGATGAGAATTTTCCGACGTTTCGGCACTTCTTTAAAAACATTAGAAAAACAATAATTTTTATCCAAATCAATCAAATTTTTCCACAAAATATCACCATTATTTTCCGGACTATATCGATCGAATAATTTCTCGTAAATTAACGATTTTCTAATTGAATTACAAATAATCGAAATTGACGCATTATAACTATAACAACAATATAAACGAACAAATTCACGATCAAATTGTAAATCTTCTCTAAAAGTCTCCAACAATATCTTCATCAATAATTGCAGCAATTGTTTATTATTGTAATCACGTGAATAAGCTTTAGTAATTTTCGATGATTCATCCGCAGAATTAGTGATAGGAATCCGTGAAAATAGATTTTCAATTAGTATAAATTGTAGACTTTTCATTGTTAAATCATTTAAATTATTGACGGGATTTTCCAGAATTTCCACAATTCTTCCAATATTATCGACGAAAAACTGCTCAAAAGCCACCAATTTAGATGATTGTAACAGCAAATTTGCTATCGGAATCAATTTTAAGAGTTGTAATGGTGAATTTTCCGAATCCCGACAAATTTCCATTAGTGAATTCAAACAATTTTCCTGCAACTCCACACAATTATTATTATCGATGAATTTTTCCAAATTTTCAACAATTTCGATATCCGAATCGAATCGAATATAGATTTTGATTATAAATTCGAAAAATTCGACTGTTTTTATTTTGGGTAAAATCAACGTTAATTTATTGAAAATTAATGGGGAAATTGTCGCGAAATCCGCTAGAATCGAGTCCAGAATTTCCCTAAAATTCACCTCATTAATAAATAATTTGATGAAATTGAATAATTACCTAATTTCGCTATAATTGTGGTTATTTTCCAGATTATCGACGATCAATTCGATTATTGTTAATTTCTGTTCGATTTCTAATTGTCGATTTTCCAATAATTCCAACAAATAACCGTTTAATTTGTTGAATTCGCGAAAATTCAGCAATAATTTGATTAAATCGATCTTTTTATCGAAATTATCGGTGATTTTCAGATAATTCTCAATAATTCCCCAATGATTTGTTAAAGTATTTTCGACAATTTTCTCGTAAATTTTCAACTTTTCCACCAATAAATAATCAATAATTTGCTTGATTAAATCAATTGTCTGTTCGATATTGTTATTTTCACACAAATCGATGAATAATTCGAAATTTTGTAGAATTTTCACTATAATTCCACGAAATAAATCCAAAATATATGACCCAAAATTGATAATTTCTAAATTTTGTAAACGTTGAACTTGATATTGTTTGAATAAATAATCAACAAATATAATAAATTGTTGTTGATAATTTAGAGAAAACTCGAAGATCCATGATAAATGTTTTAAAGTCGTTTCTTGTAGATTATCGATGTGGATTATTGAATTTTTGGAAAATTTCAAAAATTTCCCAATAACTACATCAACATGAGAAAATTCAACTAAATCCAACACCTCCAATTTAAGCGATTGTAAAAATAATAAACCTCGAATTAAGTTTCTCTGTTTTAAAATAACGTTTTGTTTCAATTCAAAATCGAGATAATTTTGAATTTTTATAAAATTCGACAAAATTTCCCATAATTCAATCAGCTGAATTTTCGTAAATTTCCCAAATAAACTCGCCAATAAATCCATAATTTCTCGATTGAATTGCAAAGAAATTCGTTCCGGTTGGAAAATCAAATATTTTATAACCTCCCATAAATTTCGATTACAAATTTCCAAATTTCCACAATTAATTAATTCTAAAATTAGTTTAATTATAATAAATTTCAAATAATCGAAATCCTGTCGTTGAAATGACGTAATAATCGAATCTTTGTCGATTAAAATTGATTCAATTGGAAATAAAGCAATTCTCCCCAGAAAACAATCGATACTCCCAACAATAATCGGACTTAAGTCGCTTAAATTACTAAATAATTCGTTTTTAATTACGAAAATCCAACCATCTAAAGCACACGATAATTGTTGTAGCCATTTCAATAGAATTTGGGTGTCTAGATTTATAAAATCATCAATTGTTCGATTTTGAGTTAGATAATTCTCATAAGTTTCATTTATCCAAATTTTCGGGGGTTTATCGATATTTTGTTGGATGAATTCTTGTAAATTATTGAAATTGCTAATTTTCGGTGTGATTTTACAAAATAATTCCATCGATTTTCGTCGACAATACAGGCTACAATTAGCAGTTTGTTTCAAAATCCATAATGTAACATCAATTAATCGGCCATCATTCAAATCGTTCGGTATCCGCCGTTTTTCATCGAAACAATTGAATAATTCCGATTTTTCCGATAGTCCACGTTCTAAATGATCTAAACTAAGACAAATTTGATTGATAACAATCGAATTGATTCTAGTATGAATTAATGATAGACTCTTTAAGAATA